>JAGFBZ010002200.1:0-63506 GCA_018398805.1 Hirundichthys speculiger | reverse complement strand
GGCAGCTTCCTTTAGGTTGTCTTACCTGTCAATTGTACTTTGTTCAACAATGTGTTTTAAAATGAAATTTCATTTTTTAAAGTATCGACTTGCATTTCTTTGTGACAAATTTTAATGTTCTCTTCACATAACTTGAGAATAATGAAACAAATATTATCGTTATTATCATTTTAGGGTGTACATTTGATACATTTACTATGTCCCGGGTGTTCTCATATATCAGAAAACAGCTGCCATTTTTTCCAAAGTGTCTAAAAAACGTGCCAAGGTACATTAATAGCAGTTGCTGTTTTCAAAACACTTTGTGACAAGTAAAGTTAAATTGTATTTATTTACGTTTAGAGTACCCAAATATTCTGCTATTGAGAGCATTAACAACAAATAGAAAGTAAATGTTTCTCTTTAAAATGTTTTTTCAGCTATCACTATCTTTTTCTCTTTTCTTTCTGTATGTTTGCAGGCCAGAGTTTTCTGAGTTTCATGCTGACTTGCAGTTCCATCCTCGTCCATCCCCAGCGTTTACCTCCACCTGTGTGTGTAGATGTGTTCGGGGTGTCGGCTGGCGTGGTGAGCAGTGATCTAGTCCTCTGACCATCTCACCTCAGTGCTGCTACCTGCATCACTTTAGTTTTTTGCTAAATCTATGTGAAGTTAATTTAAGATTTAATATTATCTGTGATACCAATATACACTCACCGCTCACCGGCCACTTTAATAGGTACCCTATCACCCTGGGGAATCTTAGGAATGAATTATATTAAAACATTTCACATGAAATTCCACATCACACTGATTATCTATATAATGGATATTATATATGTATATATATATATATATATATATATATATATATATATATATATATATATATTATATATATATATATATGGATATCAATATATTAATTTATGTTACCTGCGATTTTGTAAAACGCTTCTTTTTTTGAAGCGTGGGCAGATGGCCAGGGAATACTACAAACATATTCAGCAGTTCAGTAAGAGCAAGTACAACCTTATTCCAGTATTCTGGCTCAGATTTCTGCATCACCAACTGAATGCATGTAGGTTTCCAGTTTGCAAAGAAACGCACACCGTTTGCGCTACTGTGAGCGCACGGCTGGGTTTGGTGGCTGCCAATATCTGGCTCTAGCAGATTACAAATGAACATATTCCCTCAGATGGAAATCTATAGCGTTCATAGAGAATATGGTCATGGGAAGCCAGCGGATCAGTCCGGTCTCTGAATACTCTCTTCCTATCCTCACACAATCCTGGCGCTAAAGTCAACGGGATTGGGTGAAAGTGGCGCTTGTTTATAGCCGATATGAGCCTAAACTCTGCACATAACCTGCTCCGGACCAGGTTAAGCTTGCAGAGTAAGTTACCATGGTGATCTAGCCAGGTTAAAAGAGAGCCACCTTCGTGGTACCGGAAATCCTGGCTTTAGACTCAACATTCCTCGCTAACCCTCTAATCTTGCTTTGTAGTACATCCCTCAGCAGTCAAGCAGGTGCATAGTTGATATGAAGAGTTGAATCAGGGCATTTCAGGACACAGAGCTCAGTATTTTTCCCTTCATTTAAACTCCAAAACACTGTAACAAGTTATATTGATACATAAGAGAATCCAGCTATCCAGCTAAATGAAACAAAAGAGCAAAATAAAGGAAAACAATAAAATAAAAATAAAAAAATTTAAAAAGAAAACAAAACAAGAAATAAAATAAAACAATAAAATAAAACAAAATAAAATAATTAAAAGAAAACAAAACAATTAAATAAAACATGATAAAATAAAATGATTAAACAAAAGCAAATGAAACAAAACACCAAATAAAAGAAAACAATAGAATAAAACACAATAAAATGATTAAACAAAAGAAAATGAAACAAAAAACCAAAATAAAAGAAAACAATAAAATAAAATAATTAAACAAAAGAAACAAGACAAAACTACAAAAATTAAAAGAAAACAATTAAATGTAATAAAACAAAACTAAATAAAAAAAAATGTTGAAAAGACACGGCTCTGTCAAAGCAAGTGTAACAAATTCAGTGAGTTGCGTGTTCATTCTTTTCTAAAGCAGACCAGGAAGTCGATCACAGATTCACTGATTCAGAAATGGAGAGAACACGTGTTTCTTGTTTTCCACCAGTCAGAGACAGAGTGTGAGGTCGTGGGTGATATCAAAACAAAAAAAGGTCAGAAACATTTTTAAAACCGTCTTCACCATCCTACATTTATTTTTGGTCAAACATCTTTGAGTATATTAAACTGAACCCAGGTTAATAGCCCATAAAAATTTTAAACCAAACCATCTACACATTTCAATTCAATTCAATTTTTTATTTGTATAGCGTCTGTTACAATGACAATTGTCTCTAGGCGCTTTACAGAGACCCAGAGCATGACCCCCGAGCAAATATCATTAACTAAGATTATATCATTAAATCCAATCAATGATGAATGATAATGGCAGGTAAAAAACTCCCACGTAGGGAAAAAAAAAAAATACCAAACAGTGGCAAGGAAAAACTCCACTTTAACCCTCATTCTACCGACATATTTCGCATACATGGATTACCGACTGGGGTCCGTGCGGACACCAAGAATAAATACTGTAATAAACAACCATCAAAGAAAAAAAATTACAACTTTTTTCTTCTCAGAAATTATTACTGATGTAATTAAATGTCATCTGAGGAAAAAAACAACAACAGATTATTATATTTTAAGAAAGTTATAGTTAATTTGCATATTTTATAAAAACGAAAATATACTTTTCTTTAACCCAAAAATGTCAACAGTGGAATTTTATGATCTCCTTTACAGCAATTAAGATCCTATCCTAGCTAAGCACAAATCCATTGAAATTTTTCAAATCAGTTAAAGAATGAGGCTACAGCGCAGCTTTTCCTTCTCTATTACCATCTCTATAGTAGTCACGTTAGACTTGATTCTGATATAGTTTAGTGTTCAGTACTTTCAAGTAAACATTATTTGTGTTGTATTTATATGGTGAAAACCAACCAAGGTCATTTGAACCCAATATACAGTCATGGAAAAAAATTATTAGACCACCCATTTTTTCTTCACTTTCTTGTTCATTTTAATACCTGGTACCACTAAACGTCATCATGTGAAACAGAAAAGAAAACACTGAATGCATGAAAGCAGTGTTTTTGGCAGTACACAACGCCCATAGCTATTGATGTAAAAACTTAAGTGATTTAGGTTATAATCAAGAAAACCATGGAAATGGTAAGATATCAGCTCTTAAATAAAACTCTTATGAGCAATCTTTGTGGTTATCGTTATGTTTGTCCAAACAAATGTACCTTTAGTTGTACCAGGCATTAAAATGAACAAGAAAAACTGAAGAAAACAAGGGTGGTCTAATTATTTTTTCCATGACTGTATATAAAAAACTTAAATAAACCCACAATCATTTAAATGTCATTACATTTTAATTTTTTTTGAATTTTAATACAAAAGTCGATATTCAAAACAAAGGTTGAATAAATGCACTTCAAATTGAGATTTTTCAATTTGTTTATAATGTAAAAGGAATGCACATTAAGTCAAATGCAGTTGCCGTCTCCAAAAACTATGAAGTGGGACATTACGTCAAAGCAGGAAAAAGTGCTGATTGTTTCCCCAAGAACTTAAAACTGGTGGCAGCACTGTTGTTTGAACTCTGGACTATAGACAGTTATGGCACACAATTTGTCTCCTGCTATGGTCAGGACATACTGGCATGTGGCAGAAGGAGCAAGTACTTGCTACTTTTCTATCTGTGCTTCAGGAACAAAGGCAACACCTTTTTTTGTAAGTAGGTTTTTCAGCCAAGTGTTGGACATCAGCAGGTGGAGTTTTCATTACTCCCATGATGGTCATTGCTGCATGGATTGGGGCTTGCAGTGTGGCAATCAAATGCACTACAAACTATTTTACAGTCTTATCTTGTAAAATAGAACTTAAACCTTCCATTTCATAGTCATATACATTTTTAGGATGGAATTATGTATTTTATTCCTGACTTTGAAAGTCGTCTTACCTTAGGAGGAGCAGTATTTTGTGTTGTTGACAGAGCACATGACTGAATCTGTCTCTGCTGCATTTGTATCTATCTCCCTCAAAATGACTGACAGAGTGCCCCCACCCCCCCTGAGAGTGTGTGATACTTTAAATTAGGACCCATGGCAAGCATTGACTCAATAAATGGTTCCATCTATTAAAAACACATAGGCGGAATTAGAGATTTTGACTGGGGTCCTCTTGGACCCCAATGCATTTGAATTTTTAAAAAGCACAGACAAAGACAGAAACAGAAAAAAATCATATGACATCATTAGTAACAAATTGATTGACAAAGTCATGAAAAATTGGAATTATAGAATAAAGCACCTCTGAGATATGACAAAAAGTACACCTCTGGGGTCCGAGAGGACCCCAGTCGGCGGTATGAGGGTTAAGAGGAAGAAACCTTGAGCAGGACCTGGCTCATATGGGGGGACCTTCCTGCCGAAGGCCAGCCGGGTAGAGAAAGAAAAGAGGGGAGACAGGACAGAGAGAGGATGTAGGACAGAGAGAAGATGGAGGACAGAAAGAGGATGTAGGACAGAGAGAGGAGAGCACAGAAAAAGTAAAAAATAATAATAAAGAAGTAGTGGAATTGTTGTAGGGTGAATGCAAACGGGGCTATGGAGGGCCCTTGGGCGTGTGGTCAGCGTAATGAGCCATGATAGGCTCTTGAGTATCAATAATGTGTGAGTGGGGTGTAACAAACTCTGAGAGTAAGGTGAATGCAACAGGCTATGGAAGGCCCATGATAATTTAACCCATTTAATAATGACATTTTCTTTCTGAAATGTAAAACTCAACATTTTAAAGTATGTGAAAGCTTTTTAAATTCACTGAGCTAAAGCATCATTAAAAGAAAAAGATAGTAATACATAACAGTCTTTAATCATTGTTTTAATGTGTGTGTGTTTGTACGTGTGCTCATGTTTAACATATGTATCATTTTATGATTATTGAGTTTGACAAAAAAAAGAACATGAGAAATCTGTTAGGGTGCAAATACTTTTTCAACAGCACTGTATTTTCTATCTTTACTTCAGTAACACTTTTGTGCTGCTCTGTCCATCCAGATGTTCCACAACAGCATGTCTGTGAGAAGGAGGAGGAGTTAGCTGACCAACAACTCTGTGATGAAGAGGAGAACTCCAGTCAGGACCAGGATGAACCAGAACCTCCACAGATTAAAGAGGAACTGGAGGAACCAGAACCTCCACAGATTAAAGAGGAACAGGAGGAACCAGAACCTCCACAAATTAAAGAGGAACAGGAGGAACCAGAACCTCCACAGATTAAAGAGAAACCAGAACCTCCACAAATTAAAGAGGAACAGGAGGAACCAGAACCTCCACAGATTAAAGAGAAACCAGAACCTCCACAGATTAAAGAGGAACAGGAGGAACCAGAACCTCCACAGATTAAAGAGGAACAGGAGGAACCAGAACCTCCACAGATTAAAGAGGAACAGCAGGAACCAGAACCTCCACAGATTAAAGAGGAACAGCAGGAACCAGAACCTCCACAGATTAAAGAGGAACAGCAGGAACCAGAACCTCCACAGATTAAAGAGGAACAGCAGGAGCTCTTCAGCAGCCACCAGGAGGAGCAGCTTGTATTGAATCAGGACACAGAAACCTCTGTTCTGCTTCAGACGTCCAGATGTGAAGAGAAGTTGGAAGTGATTCCAGAAGATTTTAATCAGTGCAGAGAAGAAATCTGTCATCAACACAGACTGCTGGATATCAGCTGGAAGCCACAAATAAGGTTACACAGGATAGGTATGGACCTCTGCTGTAGAATGAATGGATGAATGAAGATCCTGATCAGAGCTGCATGTTACATTTATTTAGAGGTTCACAGAAGAAAATGATGGTGCAGCTGCAGTTATTTTCTGACACAAACATGAATGCACCTTTTTTTTAAAGCACAAACCTTAAACACTCATTTTCATCTTGATGAAAAATGTGAAGATTTGATTTAAAGTGTGGACTGAAGCTTTAATTTAAGAGGATTGAACAGTTATATAGATGCATATATATAGACAGAAACAGCAGACAGTAAACTGATGACAGCAGAGAGTAAACAGGTGAAGTGAAAGGTGATATTTGTCTCTGCTGATGATGACGACACTCACTATTACACATGTGATTAAAACATGAAACAGAAGACATTCTGATGTACTTCTGAGGTCTGATGGTTTCATTCAGTTATTAACTAACTTATGTTTATTGTATCCCTCCAGACCTCCCACAACAACACGTCAACACCTCTGACCAGCAGCTCAGGAACCAGCAGAGGAGCTCCAGTCTGGACCAGGAGGAACCAGAGCTTCCACAGATTCAAGAGGACCAGGAGGAACTCTGCAGCAGTCAGGAGGGAGAGCAGCTGGTTGTTCAGCAGGAGACTGATACCTTCATGTTGACTCCCACTGATCAGGAAAGAGACTTCAGTAAATCAGAAGCAAACACTGAGCAGCTTTACTCTCAGATCTCTCCCTTAACTGAGAGAAGAACTCAGGAACAGAGCAAGAACCTGGACTCAGGATCAACTCCAGATGTAGAGATGAAGAATGTAGACCAGCCTCCTCTGTCACAGAGACGGTTTAAAACTCAGTCGTGTAAAAAGTCTTTTAAATGTGATGTTTGTGGTAAGAGCTTCAAAACAAAGCAAAATATTCAGGATCATTATAAAATCCACACATGTGAGAGGCCATATGACTGTAAAACATGTGGAAAAGCCTTCACCCAACAAAGTAATTTGATCCAACACATGAGAATCCACACAGGTGAGAAGCCTCTTTCATGCTGAGAATGTGGAAAGAAATTCAGTAAACACTGTAATTTCTTGTCCCATATGAGAGTCCACGCTGGAGAAAGGGCTTATTCCTGTGGAACATGTGGAAAAGGTTTCAATCAAAAATGTAATTTAAATTGTCACATGAAGGTCCACACAGGTGAGGTGGATTCTTGAGAACCTGTTCATGTTCGATGTACATCAGCGTTTTTGTTAACTGAAGTCAGGAGGGCCCACAAAGAATTGTTTGTCCAAATACTTTATGACTGATGTTCATCTTGACTGGTTTATTTTAAATCCACCATGTTGGTTTAAAGGCAGAAATCATTGACAGATTTGTCCAGAATGAAGTAATGAAGCCAGCTGAGCTTCACTGTAGCTGAACAAAGGTGGGAGCGTTCCAGTCGGACTCTCGGACCTTTTCCTTCCTCCGTTTGGCCACACGGCCCAGGAATAACCTTTTCAGACGAGACTGAACCCCTTTTAACCGGAAGCTCAAGACCTAGCTTTTTTAACTTGGCTTTCTAGCTCATTCTAGCTCACTTCCTCACACTATGTTGTTAACCTAACAATTAGGGGCAGGTTATGTTAGAGCCATTTTGTAAAGTGCACATAATGTGATAAATAAGTCTGATTTGTTGAATTTATATATAATTGAGCTAATGAGAATGCCGATTGGTTAATCATAACTGCTCCTTTCTTATTGGCTAAGACTTGCATAATTTGATATGTGCGTTTGTTTTTATTCTGTTAGGACTATGGAGGTGAGGAGAGCACACTAGTTTTTGACCGTGCTTAATAGCTATTATCGCCTAAGTCTGGGTTTCTACACAGTTTTATTTTGGTTGTAACCTCAAGAAAAAAAGAAAAACTGTGGAGTCTTTTGCGACTGAAGACACGTGTCAACCACATGCTCGAACTCCATAGTGGTGTGTGCTTACAAGAAAAAGAGAAAAGAGCCACACTAACAATGATGTTCAAAAAGACTCTCCCTACTTAACACCTGAAACCAGTCAGTGAATCTGTCTAAAATACGAGAATATAGTTGCCTTTGATTCATAAAAGTCACCTTTTTGTTCTCCTCTGACAGTAATAAATGTCATGTGTGTGCTGTGATTGGATCTAGAGTGATTTCATATGAGTATTTCAAGAATCCAGCTCTGTTCTTTGGCTCTGGTTGTGAATCTGAGGTAGTTGTGGAGAAACTGATTGTGATCCTGGGTGTTAGAGCTGCTGAAGCTCAGCATCTTTCCTCTTCAGCTCAGTGATCTCCTGCTGCAGCTTCTCCTCCAGCTCTTTGACTCGACTCACTTCAGTTCAGATAAAGAAATGAGCTGAAGTCATTTCTTGATAAGTGTGATG
The DNA here is from genome assembly GCA_018398805.1 of Hirundichthys speculiger. Taxonomy (NCBI): domain Eukaryota; kingdom Metazoa; phylum Chordata; class Actinopteri; order Beloniformes; family Exocoetidae; genus Hirundichthys; species Hirundichthys speculiger. The sequence goes on along the minus strand of JAGFBZ010002200.1, from coordinate 55,272 downwards.
AGTCACGCAGGTGCATTCAATTCAGTTCAATTCAATTTGTATAGCATCTGTTACAATGCCAATTGTCTCTGGGCACTTTACAGAGACCCAGAGCATTCAGGAACCCCTCTTCAAAAAAAAAACTAAGATGACTGTTGTTACATGCTTTGTTTCTCTGAAAGAAAACATCTGCTGTCCACAGGCAGTTTCTTCTGCGTCCACTGGTACTGATGACTGGACATGAAAATTGAAGCCAGAGGAACCAGAGGGATACTTTGATTCAAAGAAGGAAAGAGTTAGAATTGCTGGCCAGAGTATAAAAGAGCAGGATTGACATCTAGAACAGGGGTGGCCAACTCCAGTCCTGGAGAGCCGCAAACCTGCATGTCTTAGATGTTTCCCTGCTTCAGGCCTCCTGATTCACATGAATGGTTTGTTAACAGACCTGGGCAGACCTGGATGACAAGCTGATGATGATCCATTTATTTGAACCAGGTGTGTTTCGGCAGGAAAACATCTAAGAGAAGCAGGGTTGTGGCTCTCAAGGACCAGGGTTGGCCACCCCTGATCTAGAATGTCTGCAGTTCATCTTTGTTGCATTTTTTCATTACAGGATGTTAATATTATTGTAGTTATCCAGTCTGATGATCAACCTTAAATGCTGAAGCATCTAAATGTTCATTATTTTTTTCAGTCCCTTGTAAAGCCACGGTGCTTCTCAGCTGCTGGCCTGTATGGATGGAACTCACTCCAGCTACCTCTGAGATCCATCACCCTGGGCTATAGGCAGGAGAAGGCAAGGCTGCTGATAGAGTTGAGGGACTCCTCTGACAGGGCAGTGGCTGATGCAAATGCCAGAGTCCAAACTAGAAGGACGTGGAGGGCCAAAGAGGAGGTCCAGACTGTGATGGGAAGACTGCAACATCAAGAAGTCATGGGCATGGTCGAGACAGGGCGGGCAGGCATCGGATGGAGCAACCCACCCATACTTTGGTCTAAGGCAAACAGGAAGAAGAGGAAGGACCTTGTTGTTGCAGAGGTCAGGAGGAGCTCAGAGTGAGGTCTGTGGCACAGGAGCAGCAGGGGCGGTGGAAAACGTGGGAGGGTGTCGTGAGCCGAGCAATCAGCTGGGCAGAGTTCTGGAAACTGTCACAGGCTCAGCTCAGTTTCCTCATTAGGGCAACATATGACACCCTCCTGAGCCCTAAAAACCTCCACCAATGGCTTGGAACAGAGCAATCCGATGACCTCTGCACCATCAATGCCTCACTCTAGCATGTTCTGTCACGCTACAAAACAGCACTGACACCGGGTCGGTTCAGATGGCAGCATGACCAAGTGCTCAGGAAGCTGGCAAAAAAAGCATGCAGGAAGAATGTGATTATTGGCAGATGGAAGTATTTTCATGTGCTTAAATCCCACTAATGGCGTGCGTCGATGCCAAAGTCAATGTTTTTTTTCACAAATAACTCACTGACTGAGCTTACGCTCATGCAGAACATACCTCATGGGATTCGTATCACAGTTTGTCACCTGAACATTTTGTTCTAATTGCCAGGATCAGTTCAGTTAACTTTAAAGAAAACAAAAACTTATTAACTGTACCGTTGAGTCACAACTAATGTCAAAATTAGAATAACCAAAAAAAAAAGAAAATTGATCACAGTTGCATTGAAAATAAAGATTTTTTTCAAGATGAATTTATTTAAAGTGAGAGATGACAACTGAAACAAAATGTATTCCACATTTAAACTAAAAAAAGCTTCAGCTGAAATAGAGTTATGCTGGTGTTGAAAAGCAGAGACATAAATGTACAGATATCTACAAAACAGCGTCATGTTAAATACTATTAATTATGTTACTGTTGTCCATAAAACCTGTGCAGCATTGCACATGCAGCTGTTTTAGCTGTTTTCTTGGGTGACTTTGAGACTCCAGAAACAAGTTGGATCATTTGCATTTCCACTGAGGTCTAAGGTACAGGGCAGATTAGACAAATCGAGTCTGGCCAAGTGGGAAACCTCTGTCCTCACTGGAGAGGAGGTGTTGCCTTAACTGTTAAACCAGGAAGACTGCTTCAGGGCAGCTACACAGGATCAAATATCTCCCATAAACTCGCCGTTGGTTCTAGAGGTGGATATGGAGGAGGTGAAAGAAAAAGTCTTCAAAACATCCAAGTTCCTGAGACAACATACTGTTAGATCCCCCAGTTTTGGTTCAGTCTCTGACTAGCAGAGTCTGTCACAGGGACCAGCTCTCCATCTCTTGGGGTAAGAAGTTGCGGTCTAGGGGGGTTCACCTCGCTAAGATTTCCTCAACTTATTTAAGCTGGTGTCGAGGGGATTCGCCTAGCTCTCACTGCATACAACTTCCAGCCGTATACCCCGCTTCCCCCCAATAACTGACCTAAGAGGAATAGCCAATTGGCTCAAAGTCCAGCTATCGGTCACGTCTGTTAATTTGCAGCTCCCCTCTTAAGATCTGGGCTCTTGTTACCGGCTAGGATAAATTTAGTGGCTTGGACAGCAAGCCGAAAGGATATTTGACAATATTATGATTAGAATAACCAATAAGAATCTATGTTACTAGTGCAGAGGCATAACCAAGGTCATTACACTTGTGAATACAGAGGTAATGTCCACAACGACGTCTTATGATAGTTTTTATATTTATTAAAGCAGATTAGCAAGGTTAAGCAGCAGCATTGATTGGTTATACAATTCTAATTCTACATCAAAGGCAAATTAAAGCTGTGGCTTACTGATCGATCCATCTGGTTGGTTCAAGGACAGGCTGGTACGCAATGTGGCGCCTTTGCGTGGTTCAAGGCCGCTTGCAGAGAGGAGAGAGAGCTCACAAGATCAGGCCTGCAGGTACTCTGATTCGCCCCTCCTCCTTGCTAGCAGTGAGCTAGGGTATTTCCAAAAACTCCAATTATATTCCTCAAGTGTTGGAAAAATGCTTAATCCGTTCCTGCGTCTTCATCTTCTGTTCTTGAGGAATAAATCCTTTAGGTCTTTCCCTCCGATGGTTGGTCAGCTCCCTTGTCCAGCTAGTCCTGCTTCTTCGAAGATGCCCACGGAAGAACCACGAATTCTCTCTGTCTTCTCTTTTTATGCTATTCTCTCTCTCTCTCTCTCTCTCTTTCTCTCGTTCAGCCTGCTTCAGCCCCAAAATGTCCCTTTTTGGTCTTTCACACTCTTGATTGGTTCTCTCACATTTGCATATGCATACATAATTTCCCCCAAAGTCACATGACACTTCTGATTGGTTATTCACATATACAGAGACATGCATAATTTTACATAATCCGTCCTTTACATCATGCATAATTCACAGGCCATGTCCCACAGTGATTTCATAGGTTTACAGATCAGCAGGGGCGTTCACCTTAATCATCATGACATCATGCCATCACCAGACTCTTCCCAAGGTTACCTTGTTTACTTGGCCATATAGCTCGTTAAGCTAAAGCTTATCAGCTAAGGCTAACCCTTATCTAACGATCTACGTTCCAACGTATGTTCCAAAGCTTCATTAACTGATTGATTGATTGGTTCGTATTTAATAGCAGAATTTGGTAATAAACTGCAGTCTGCAGCCTGAAGCTCATTCACCATACTTCTGGACTAAGCACACAGCCACTTCGCCAAGGCCACTCTGAGCTGCCACCCTCATCGCCATTTGACCCAGACACCTGGCCCCAGTGTTGTGTATGGCGAAGTAACTTTAATGTTTACTTTACGAACTCTCTCCTGCTTTCTGTTGTGTCTCCGTAGCTGTTGTTTTCATTACATTGCGGCACACAGTGACCCCCGGCAAGCTTACCTCAGCTCACAGTACTGTCTTGGCTCTACGAGAAATGTTAATTATGACATAGAGCGAACATAGATCTATTCCACCATCATTAATACATCTTTCTGATCATCGGTTCTGATCATTGATCATTGAATCACACATTTCATTGATTATAGATTGATTCCAAATCACATTAATTACCACTTTTCTGTTACTCCGCTACATTATACCAGAAAAACCTCATCCACAAAGCTGGTATAATTCCAATTTCCTTCTGGGTCACTTGACACCCCCTCCTGGAATTATCCAGCTTTTCACTTTTCATCTCATGTCATGGGCACGGACATGGTGACAAAGCCCCTCCAGCGATCCACGATCCTCCATCTTCATCTTCCTTGCTGGCTGTCTGAGCCTACACCTCCTTGTCATCCTGTGACGCCCCCTGCAACCTCTGTCGAGGGGCTCGCTGGATCACGTCTGGTCACCCACGCCACGTTGCACACAGGGCCATCCTTCTATCTCTGCTTGGCGTAACATTGTTGGCTTCATACCCATTACAACAATAATCACGTTCATAGTGTTCCAGTCACTGATTGAAAATTCAATTACTGGGTAAAATGTCTGAGTACTGACTAACGATCTGAGTACTAAACAAAAACCTCCCATTCAATTCTACAGAAATCACAGGTAAATCGATCAATAATAACCACAAGAAAATTTAGTGAAGAATAGCTTAGATTAAGAATTTGATTACTGGTAAAACATCACATACACAATTTACCAGAAATCACAGGAAAATCAAACATTAACAATCACATCTCCTGCATCTCCCTGCATTTTCAGAATCCACATCTTGTCTCGCATCTTCACAGTCTGCGATACCCCCCCTTCCCCTTCGACCTTCGTCCCTCCCCACAAGGTGGGGAGCGTCAAAGAGTCAGGGAATCCGGCAGGCATGGGAGGCGCAGATGACACAGCATTCAGCAGTGATTCCTCCTGTACAGAGTTTGGTAGAGCAGGTGAGCAAACAAGCAAAGCAAATTAAAATTGGCTCAAGTTGTTAAAGAACCACAGTCCCAGAGCGACCTCTGAGCCAGACCATTCACAGGGCGATCTTCATCTCTCTCTTTTCCACTTCAACACCTTCAATATCGGTCCCGCTTCTGAGGTCCACTTTCCCTCCTGGAGGTCCTCCTTCTTAACTATGTGTGCCCACACACCTATTGCATATAGGGCTACTTCCCATACTTTTCTTCCTTTCTCTACCGCCTGCTGCCAGCTGGTCAGAGTCGCTCTTCATCACTTGGCATATACACGTAGTCCTTTTTCCGGTCCGAGGTCGTTTACCATATAGTCTCTGTTGCTCTCTTCTCTTCTCCTCGAGCAACGGTTCATCAGCTTCGGTCTTGGTCTGGATTCTTCCTGATCTCCTGCTACGCGGTCCTGCCCGCTGGACTCTTAGGGGAGGAATGGTCTCCTCACACCATGCAGCCGTCGTTAACTTCACTCCAGTCCAAGGTCTTCTTTCTCCTCCGATTAGGTTCCTTTCTTCACTCAATGCAGTTTCTTCAGCCCTCTCTCGTCTCAGAGAGCCAAGGTCATAGTTCTTATAACGCAGTTTCTTCAGCCCTCTCTCGTCTCAGAGAGCCAAGGTCATAGTTCTTATAACGCAGTTTCTTCAGCCCTCTCTCATCTCAGAGAGCCGAGGTCATTCCTCTTATAATTTAATTTCTTCAGCCCTCTCTCGTCTCAGAGAGCCGAGGTTGTAGTTCTTATAACCATCCCCTCATCAGTGGCTAGTCTGACATGGGATGGCGGGGGTCCTCTGCCACTAGCCATCTTCGTTTCCTGGTTCCTGGTTCCTTCTAGCTTGAAATCGGCAGTTGCTCCACTCTCTGGATCCCTCTCCAATTTCCTCCATGTGGGGAGTGTGCCTACATGACCCCGCGCTCCCTGCGCGGCCAGTACCACCTCCCTCACGGCTTCTGTTGGGACCACCCGGCCTCTAGGTGTTCTGTCCCACTTCTCCATCCCGACAAAGACAAGTCTTCTCTCTTGTACGTAGCGGTCCACTTCCTCGTTTCCCCGCCAGCGTGTTCCTTCTTCGGCATGTGCCCTTTGCCGCCGCACATCCAATTCCATGTTCAGCCATAACTCAGCTATCTATATTTTTTCCTTTTCTCTCCTAAATCATGGTGAGCTACTGTTCTACTTTTAGCTCCTTTGAACCCATTGGCCTCACAGATAGCGATATCTTCCGTCTCACTTCAATTATCTCACCAATACAGAGTCACCATACCCCCTCCTTCGTTTCACACCTTCAGCACGGCGTCATCATCCTCACCACTCACCTTCATCAGCAACCTCACCTCTTCTCAGACTTGAACTTCTTAACCTGCAGAGTCTTCAGAGACCCCTGTGGGTGGATGAGTCTTGCTTGATTGGTGGTTGAGTGTCAGTTGAGGGCCTTAACGTTGATCACCGGTCTCCAGCCTGATCTAGGAGGGTTGTTGTCTGCTCTGTCCTTGGTGGACAATCACCTAGTTGGTCGGTCACTCTTACCATCCGTTCACTGGCTGTTGGTTCTACTCGGGTTGGTTCTATGCCAACTGACCTTGACTGCAGCAGATTCAACCGCTTCTTCACAGGGCCCCCATTCTTTCCGGGTTTCCCCAGCTCCTTCAACTCTCTTACTATAATCAGATTTTTTGGGCCTTGTACCCACACCATTCCTTTCCACGCTTCAATTGGCACCTCTTCGATGGTTCCGGTGACAATTTGGATCTTCAGCTGTCCTACTGTCTCAAGGCTCCTGCGGGTCATCGACACCTCAGCTCCAGTGTCCACCAGATATGGGATTCCGTCCACCTCAGCGTAGATTTCGTCCCTCTTCCAGTAGGCATCTCCCAGAGCGACCCGCGCCTTCAAACCCCTCATTTCCGGGGCCCCCCCGCTGCCTTACGGGCAACCCGGAGGGCCTCCTTCTGCTCTGGTGTCAACTTGCTGTACTCCTCGGCTGGCAGATAATCACCTTTTCTAGGCTTTCCATCTGATTTCCTGGTCGGTGGCTGCCTGGGCTGATAAGCTGTAGGTGTTCTATGTGAGGGTTGGGGTTGGCCTTGATAGTCCTGTTTTGACTCTCGATGTTGCGTGGTCGATATAGCGACTACCTTCCCTGAAACTTGGCAAGAGGGCCTGGTCTCCTTTTTCCGCTTCGCCTTGTAGTACTTGGTTTCCAGATCCCATGTCTTCGCAGCCTGATCCAGGGCGGCCACCATGTGTCCTGTCCTTGGCCTGGTTGCGAATCTCGCCTCCTCTCCTCGACCTGTCATCACCACCCTCATAGCCTTCACAAACCGTTCACTAGGCGCTGTTCTCTTCATCCAGTGCCCGGCCTGGGCCCCTTTGGTCAGATCGGCCTCACACTGGGCCAGGAACGATTCTTCATCTCTCAGGTCCTCCAGCACAACACGGTTATGAAGAGTGTACGCCTTCCTGATGCCTCTGGTCCTCATGGTTCCCCAACCCAGGTCTCGGGGCCTTCTTAGGGTTCCCATCTTCACATTGGCGAACTCCAGCGGCTTCTTCTTTCCCTGGCCTCTCGCCATCTTCAATTCCGTCGAGATTTCACGCCTCTTCTCAGCCAGGGAGCACAGGCTGGCCACATCTGATTTTTCCTCTTCTTCTCCCTCCGAGTCCTCCACCAGGCCTGTCTCCAGTAGGTTCCCCGATGGCAGTGGTGACTCCTGTCGAGGACTTACCTTCGCTATCTCCACCTCCGGTGGGGTCTTTGCTGTCACGCTCTTACCTTCGGCTTCTCGACTTCTCATCGCGGCAGGCGGGGCCCTCGGCGAGTCTCCCCCCATGAAGAGAAACTCCTCTTGGCTCGGTGCAGGGGTTCCGGGTCTAACTTCTTCCACCCTTCCCTGGGCCTCCGGGGGCACCATTCCAAGGTCAGGGGCGATCTCTTCTTTGGGGGAAAAGGAGGGCCAAGTTGGGGGGACACGCCTACTTTTCAACTTTAGGGATTTCACTGCTATCCTTTCTGGTCGTCCTTGTGGTGGCGGTGATTCGGATGAGAGCCTCTCCGTTCTTACGGTCCGTTTCCTTGGTGGGGGCGACCCCACTGAGGGCTCATCACCACCCCAGTTCTTCTTCTCTGTATCTTCTCGGCTAGGTCCATCCCCGAGCTGCATCTGGCGAAAATCCAGGTCCATCTCTTCTACACAACTCCGTATCAATGGTGTGGGCGTGGTCTGCTGTTCATCCAATTCTTCCTCCATACTGAGGCTTGGGTCAGATGGTTTCTTTTCCTTCGTCTGACTCTGGGCCATTTCTGGCCGATCCTGGGTCCTTTCTTGTGGGTCTTCAGCCCCTCCTAAATCCACCATCCCGACTTCCCTCAGCCGGTTAGGTGTGGGCTCAGAGGCGTAGCTCTGTACCTCAGATCCCTCAGATCTAGGTTGCTACCTAAGAACTCGCTCTGCCCTAAGCTAACCTATCTTGGTCCTCCTGGGCTTGTCTCTTCCGCTCCTCTGCCTTCCCAGACGGCGAGGCCGTCCCATGGGGCTTGGTCTCTGCAGTCCTCGGTCCCAACCCTGGGTCATCCTCTTCTGGGTTAAGGTTCTTCTGTCCTGTCGCCATTCTTCTCATTCTTCTCTGTCTTTGTCTGATCGAGTCGTCTGTTCCTCAAAGCCTCCCTAGGTACCAGTCGGGGTCAGGGATGAGGTCCAGACTGGTTGGCTATTCCACGCAGTCTTGGGATTTCCTCTTGAACTTTCCGTCGACCGTCGCTCCTCTCAATCCCGCTTGCTCCCTGCAATTACTGCGGGCTCGGCTTCCCTCGCTGTCCTCACGGGGGAGTCGATCTTCTGTGCCTGCGCAGGCTCCCTCCTGCTGCACAATTTCATCCGGGGGTCCAGTTTGGTTGGACCTGAAGCTCACTCCTTCAAGTCCCTGTTCGGGCGCCAAATGTTAGATCCCCCAGTTTTGGTTCAGTCTCTGACTAGCAGAGTCTGTCACCGGGACCAGCTCTCCATCTTTTCGGGTAAGAAGTTGCGGTCTAGGGGGGTTCACCTCGCTAAGATTTCCTCAACTTATTTAAGCTGGTGTCGAGGGGATTCGCCTAGCTCTCACTGCATACAACTTATACCCCGCTTCCCCCCAATAACTGACCTAAGAGGAATAGCCAATTGGCTCAAAGTCCAGCTATCGGTCACGTCTGTTAATTTGCAGCTCCCCTCTTAAGATCTGGGCTCTTGTTACCGGCTAGGCTAGGATAAATTTAGTGGCTTGGACAGCAAGCCGCAAAGGATATTTGACAATATTATGACTAGAATAACCAATAAGAATCTATGTTACTAGTGCAGAGGCATAACCAAGGTCATTACACTTGTGAATACAGAGTTAATGTCCACAACGACGTCTTATGATAGTTTTTATATTTATTAAAGCAGATTAGCAAGGTTAAGCAGCAGCATTGATTGGTTATACAATTCTAATTCTACATCAAAGGCAAATTAAAGCTGTGGCTTACTGATCGATCCATCTGGTTGGTTCAAGGACAGGCTGGTACGCAATGTGGCGCCTTTGCGTGGTTCAAGGCCGCTTGCAGAGAGAGAGAGAGAGCTCACAAGATCAGGCCTGCAGGTACTCTGATTCGCCCCTCCTCCTTGCTAGCAGTGAGCTAGGGTAATTCCAAAAACTCCAATTATATTCCTCAAGTGTTGGAAAAATGCTTAATCCGTTCCTGCGTCTTCATCTTCTGTTCTTGAGGAATAAATCCTTTAGGTCTTTCCCTCCGATGGTTGGTCAGCTCCCTTGTCCAGCTAGTCCTGCTTCTTCGAAGATGCCCCACGGAAGAACCACGAATTCTCTCTGTCTTCTCTTTTTATGCTATTCTCTCTCTCTCTCTCTCTTTCTCTCGTCCAGCCTGCTTCAGCCCCAAAATGTCCCTTTTTGGTCTTTCACACTCTTGATTGGTTCTCTCACATTTGCATATGCATACATAATTTCCCCCAAAGTCACATGACACTTCTGATTGGTTATTCACATATACAGAGACATGCATAATTTTACATAATCCGTCCTTTACATCATGCATAATTCACAGGCCATGTCCCACAATGATTTCATAGGTTTACAGATCAGCAGGGGCGTTCACCTTAACCTTTGTGTCGTGTTCGTTTCTCCCCCCTTACTTTAGTGTTCCCGGTCAAATTTGACCGGCCTGTTTTAACTGCTCCTACATTAACAGAAAAACCAATGATCATCACCAAATTTTATTTAACTCTCCTTTAAGCTGTAAACAATGTCTCAAACTAGTGGTTTATATGAATAATTGCAGTGAATATACAAAAATTACAAGGGGGGGGCATGTGTCTTCACACCAGGAGTGGCATTTTGCAATCAGATCGTAGTGTGCCTTGCAAAGGCATCACATTTGAAACATATAAGACTTGTTTTATTGTCTCTAGGGGCACAGAGGTGGCATCTCTTCTATTTCTGCCCCTGTTTTGGGGGGAAAGCAGCCAGGGCAGAGGCTGGGGCTGCAGACTCCTCACCAGACTGGCAGAGGCCGGTGCATGGTAGAGGTCTTCACGGGTCCACTTTCATGGACCCGAACCCGAATGGACCTGTGAAAATTCGACCCGAAACCGACCCGACCTGAGCTATTATCATAAGTTCAGAAGTCCGAACCCGAATGGACCCGCAATATTTGGACCCGGAACTGACCCGACCTGAGTCTTTAGTTCCGACCACGAACCGAACCGAGTAACCCAAATAGAACCGAGACGATCCAGCCCATAGTTGCTCATGTTAAAGTTGTCTATCGTTGAATAAAACTAGATTTTCTTACCTAAAGTTGTCTTCTTCTACCGGTTCAGTTGCTACATAGGCTACGTGATGTAAACAACAATAAATCCACGTCGGTTTTCTTTGTGGATACAGATGCTATTGGTAGCAACTGCTAACGATAATAGCCTACACTGGTCAGGACGTGTCGTGAATATGTTCTCTCATCCAACGTTTTTCATGTTGACGATCCGTTGTTCTTAAGCTGCTGGGCAAACCGCTAATAATACGCTACGGCAACTAGATTCTTTCATGACAAACACGCCACATTAATGCAAAATTAATTCAACTGCCCTGAGTCCTGACATTGGCTGCCACCGCTAATATCTTTACCTCTCTCGAGTAAACGTGGACCCAGCCTGTCAGAGAGCACCAACTGGACCCGAGACTAACTACCGATTCAGACCAGAACCCGGAAGTCACGTCTTTTGAATGGACCCGAGACCCGATTCGGGTCGAGTCGGAACCTCTGGTTTTCGGGTGTTCCGAAAACCAGATAGGCACATAAGCATGGGAAATAAGGTGGGAAGAGGAGACACCTATTTGTTCAGATGAAAGGTTTATGGTGGGGTGTGTGTGTGTGTGTGTGTGCGTGTGTGTGTGTAGGTGTGTGTGTGTAGGTGTGTGTGTGTGTGTGTGTGTGTGTGTGTGTGTGTGTAGGTGTATTTGTGGTTGTGTGCTATCTGATGGATGAACACAATCTAGGGTCACCCATTAATTTCCTTAGCGGTCATTTTTGACGGGAACACCACAGGTGTTACAAAGTTGAATATAAACTACTCAAATTCAATTGAAAGTGGTGATCAGCAATTATAGATGTTCAATCAAATGGCTAGTGTGGAGGTATCATAAGGCCCTGAGACACATCAAATGTCAAACACAATATTTTGATTGATGAAAGTAGGAAATCGGTCAGATTTGACCCGAACACGACAGAAAGGTTAATCATCATGACATCATGCCATCACCAGACTCTTCCCAAGGTTACCTTGTTTACTTGGCCATATAGCTCGTTAAGCTAAAGCTTATCAGCTAAGGCTAACCCTTATCTAACGATCTACGTTCCAACGTATGTTCCAAAGCTTCATTAACTGATTGATTGATTGGTTTGTATTTAATAACAGAATTTGGTAATGAACTGCAGTCTGCAGCCTGAAGCTCATTCACCATACTTCTGCACAAAGCACACAGCCACTTCGCCAAGGCCACTCTGAGCTGCCACCCTCATCGCCATTTGACCCAGACACCTGGCCCCAGTGTTGTGTATGGCGAAGTAACTTTAATGTTTACTTTACGAACTCTCTCCTGCTTTCTGTTGTGTCTCCGTAGCTGTTGTTTTCATTCCATTGCGGCACACAGTGACCCTCGGCAGCTTACCTCAGCTCACAGTACTGTCTTGGCTCTACGAGAAATGTTAATTATGACATAGAGCGAACATAGATCTATTCCACCAACATTAATACATCTTTCTGATCATCGGTTCTGATCATTGAATCACACATTTCATTGATTATAGATTGATTCCAAATCACATTAATTACCACTTTTCTGTTACTCCGCTACATTATACCAGAAAAACCTCATCCACAAAGCTGGTATAATTCCAATTTCCTTCTGGGTCACTTGACAATACCTATGATTAAAATCGAGCATTAATCTGATATTAAATCCAATTCAATATAGAGCGAAAACCCTTCATAATTGAACTCCATCAAGAGAATATTTTGATAGAAGAACATGCAATCAACAGAAAATTTCCATCATTCTAACTTGTGGCGTTGGTGCGAATGTAGATGATCTCGCTTTTGGCTCCGTCAACCTGGTAACCATCAGAAGCCGAGAGTTGGGTTTTCACCATTATGGCGTACTGTGTCCCGGGCTTAAGAGGCATGATGAGATGACCCGGATCAACCTGCTCTTTGTGACCCGCCGTGGCTCGACTTGGAGGCTCCACATCAGCGATCACCCAGCTGTTGGAGCCGCAGGAATCCTGGTCATCAAACTCGGTTACATTCTGAAAAGGTCTGTTGTTGGGGAGACAAACAAATAAAGATAAACAATATACAAATGAAGGGTGTTTTTCCTTCAGGCCTAAATTGTGTCGTACTTGAAAAGCATAGTTTCAAATTTCATACATTTTCTGGCAATTTAGCATTAGATCTGCTCAGTTAGAAGAGGAAACGAGCCTTGCAAAATATGACTGAGGTTAAAGAAGCTCTCACGATGAATGGTTCAAAGGCAGGAAGATTCAGGATTATTATCTGATGATTTTTATACTTGGAGCAACTGTGGCCTTGGGAAAAAAAAATCATCTTAGGTGGTTGGGTGAAGCGTGAGATAAAAGTGCATAACATAGTCATAGACTGGTGAAAACATTTAGTTTTTGTCCATTTTTTGGGCAGCCCGTTACGTGATATCAAACAGTGAGACAGCTTTTCAGATAAAAAAAATGACTGCAACCGTTCTCTGCCACACAGATTTAAATGCAAATAGGAAAAAGCTCAGCGTCATGGTGAAACTTGTCGGTCACCTGGACAATATATGTATAAAAAACACCTGAGATAGAAAAACCTGATGGTTCATGAGAGGAACAGATCAGCATCACTGATTTCAATTATACACCATTTCAGAACGATCAGTGTTGGCTGGTTATTTTACCAAGTCATTTGTTAATGTTTTACACATGTTCAGTGTAGCCTCTCCAGTGTAGCTGATTTGGATGAAAGGAGAAAAGGTGTCTTGATTACCTGAGGTTATTTTATCAGATGATTTAAAAAAAAAAATCTGAAACATTACACACACACACAGTAGGTGTACTTTCACTACCCTTAATGATGCGTAAATTGGATTTTTTTTAAAGTATGAAATCCCCCTAAAAGGAAATAGATTCATTGTGCAAAAACCCCAATATGTCACAAGTTATTATGCACATATGAGATGGCTTTTCTGGTGATTCAAAAAAGGAATATTTCACAAAACTGCAACAGAAACTTTGTCATCATGTGATGTACCAGAAAGATTCATTTTCACTTTTCTGTAGGAACTGGCGCCCTGGGGCATGATGTTAAAGACCCGTCACACAGCTGCTGCGCCCCCGCCAAGCCTCCTGCAGCTACATTTGTGGCAGATTGTTTTCTAATCAAGTCCATTCGTGCAGTCACCGCACAGGTCTCAATCCCCATCCGTAACTGAACACCTCGAGAGTGAAATGACCGGATGACTTTCTTCATTAAACAGATCAATTTTTCAGGTAACATCAATACAAAGTGTCCCACATTTCTACAAAATGCCCGTGGCTCAGCATTATAGGATCAGAGAAGACAATCTGCTGGCTGAGCTTCAGGGGAAACCAGTTAACAGCCTACTGGAGTTCCTGTGCGTGCTGCTCAAGACTCTTTCACTGAAAAATCTGTGAATTATAAACACGTTTACTACTCTGCAGTAACCTCTGCATTGTGTGAGCAGAGCTTTTCCTGCATGCTGCGTGCAAAAACACACTTGAGAAACAGGTCAGAAAATTCTGGAGTAAAGCTAAATCATAAACGCAGACGGAACCAGAAGAGCCTAGTCTCATTTGTGATAAACTGTATCAATAAACATTTCCTCAAATACTTCTTGGTGAGTTTTTGGATACTGCGTTAGACATCTAAACTGTTAAATTTATTGCACAGCAAGAAGCATCTTGTTAGCAATTTGTCCCAAATATAATACACTTCAGTTGTAAGTTTATGGTTGTGCAGATTTAACAAACACTCTGTTTCCATTTCTTATTTGGGCTGCACTTGGTTTATTATTTTAGTTTAATATTTCACAGTTTTACACTTGTACGGGGAGCGAGGGAAAAAAAAACATTTTTTTGGTAACGCCTGTGCGCTGTCTGATGCAAAGTTTTGTTTTTTTTTGACCACCATTCCTCTAAGGTTTGCCGTGCCTAGTGCACAGAGGAGTCACTGCCTCGTATGATTCATCAAAAGCTGCGCGTCTCATCCTAAAGTTCTGAATCTGCTGCTCCTTTATGGAATAGTGGACAATAACCTCCAGGAGATCTCTCAGACATGGCTGGCTAAATTTACAAGGGTCTTGCCTTCTGACAATTTGGAGACATCTTTGATTTAAAATGATGATTAGAGTACAGTACACTACTACTCCTTTGGGGATAAGTGAAGTGTTACTGAATTGAACCAAACCAGCCAAGATTAAAGAGTTACTGGACATCAACCCCCATTATTCCTGGAAGTACTTATTGTGAAAAGAGAAAACATGACTTTATGACATAACAAGCATATCAATGTAAATGCAGCAATTTCAAATCTGATTTTTATCATCTTAAAAAAATATATTGCTTTAGTTTTGCTTAATTTTTTAAATCCTCAATCTTTTTTAAATATGTTTTTAATTACTGTAAAGCAGGGGTCTTCAACCTTTTTTAGCCCAGGGACCCCTTGGATGAGAGAAAAACAGAGCAGGGACCCCTGCTTGTAATTCTTATCCCCCCCCCCCCTTTTTTTTCAAGTGTCACATTTTAAGTCTGGCTTATAATAACTTTTAGCTGTATTTTATTCTGCTTATTTCACCTTATTAACCAATTCCTGACTGGGTTTTTAGCCTACATGTGTTTATGGTTGATAAAACTTTCATGCATATCATTATTATTTTATTTTATGAGTGGTGAGACAATATTTTTTTATTATTGTTATTTTCCAACAATGAAACGTTTAACTTCAGCCTGCAGTATATATATTTAGAACTGCCTGTATATATATATATATATATATATATATATAATTTTTTTTTTTTTACTCTCAAATTATTTTGGTTAAAATTGCCTTTATTTCTTTTTAAGTTGGAGGACCCCCTTCAGTACCTCCACGGCCCCCCTAGGGGTTGCGGACCCCCGGTTGAAGACCACTGCTGTAAAGTATTCATGACATGATTAAAAAAATTAATAACTAATAAAGCAACCCAATTAGTGTTATTCTACTGTCATCTTAACTTATTATGACAAGTGTCACCATATTTGTTGACCCCTTACATTAATATCAGATCATGGTTCCCAGTCCTGTATGTTGATCACAGTTGTTATTTGAGGTTTCAGTGGGCCCCGGAGATTTTTCACATTTCAAATTGGGCCTTGGTATTCTGAAGTTTGGAAATGGCTGGTGTAGTGGAAACCCAACAACTAAAAAAAATTATATTTTAGCAAAGAAATTCAGATACAGATAATCATCTATGTCTATCATTTCCTTTCAAGTATTTCATCAGATGCATGGGAAGGGGGGGGGTGCATTAAGAGAAAGAATATATCAGCTCTGTAAATGTTCTGTCAGAATAGCTCGTATCAACGCATGTTGACTGACCACTTTTAGAGTCAAGATTTTTTTTTTTTAGAAGCTGGCAAAAAGTTATAAATGAAAAATCAGTGAAACAGGAGTCTGTTCCTGCTGATTTGCATGATTCTACTTGGCTTTTTCTTCTCTTGTAAAGTTAAGCAGCTGAATAGAACATTGGTGCGGCAGAGATCCAGGGCTCTGCCGTTCCCAAAGACTGGAACTGACTGATTGCTCCAGATGAACTTACGCTTCTTTATAAAGCACCATGAAGCCCAGCAGATCTCTGAAGTCAGGAGGCCAGAACGCTTTCCACTTGATCATAACCTTATCGCTCATGGTTCGAATCTGGGTGAACTCCAAAACAAGGTTCTCACCTGAGAGAGTAAAAGAAAAGACATTCATCAATTGTGTCAAATTTGAGGCAGAACAGAGGACCCAGGCGCAGGAGTTAAAAAAAAAAAAAAAAAAAAAAAAAGTATTTTACAAAAACAAAACCAAAAGTCCAAGAAAACCAAAATCCACAAAAGTAATCCAAAAGGGGAAAAAAGACTAACTCCAAAACAAACCCAAAAAAAAATCCACAAAAGTAATCCAGAAAAGTACTTACAGGATGTGAGACAACGCAAGACAAAAAACAAACCGGCATAGAAACCCATGGACATGAAGACAACAGACCAGCACAGATAGGGGAGATGACAAGACTTAAATACACAGGTCAACAAACAAGAGGCAGGTGCAGACAATCAGGATAACAAGAGGGAAGGAAGCAAAACTGAAAACAAAGGAGACAAGACAGACCTTCAAAGTAAAACAGGAAACAGGTAACACAAAAGACAGGGATTGACGCCAACTTAACACATACCATAACAGAAACCAAAATGGCTGTCATGGCCGCCCCAGACCATGACAAATTTAAGCAATTATAAGCTGTAAAAAGCTAAATTAGAGGGGAGTAGTCATTACAAGCTTTTAAATCTTTATTATCATGAGAAACTGGATAAACATCGTAACATCTTCATGTCCTGATACAGCCAGTGACCTCTGCCTCCTCAATCATTTTACTCCACCTAACCAATTTTAAAATTAATACATGTACTTTCGTCTTCAGTTGTCATTGCAAATTAGATTTTGTTACTTCATTGCGCACAAGTGGAACCCTGTCTTAACCTTCAGTAATCTTGTACAGAATTGCATAAGTAAAAGCAGTCAGTGTCAGCCTTCCTGGAGCTGTATTAGCAGTATCTACTCCTATTATCAAAGGTCCCCTATAGGTCAGCATTTAGAAGCTCTTATATGTGGGTCATATATTTGGATGTACTAAGAAACGAGCAATAAAAGCTTTTAACATTGTAAAGAAACATGAGCTCGGCTTTGTGCACATTAGTGGATTAATTTGCTCAGCTGCAGCGTCACACAAATCTGGCTAGTGACCTTTAACGCTAAAGCCTTTATAGCTCACGAAGGAGCAGCAGACACATACCTGGACTAGAAATCCAAAGTCATTAAAGAGATAGGGAGACATCGTCAGGGATGCATAAACCCAAACTGAACTAAACGGTGAGAACAACTTCCAACCCGTTACAGAAAAGTACATTAGTGTAGTTTTACCTGAACATAAATCTTCACACTTCTTCCTCCTTGGAAGAGAAAAGACAAATAAAGAAAAAATGTATTTTTAAAAAACTGAGATGTGTGTGAACACAAGGGGGTCCCACCAAACAAATTTAAGTCCATTATCACTGTCTTTTCAGTCCCGACTGGCTCTCCAGCTCCGAGGGGAAATATCTGACACTTTATGTGCATCACTTCTTTAACTACACACAAGTCAGAACTACGTTCTACAATATTAAACTGGCCGTTTGCAGTGAGGTTTTGGGATTTCAGAAACAAAAAACTCACAGTGACAGCAAACCAATACGGTAAACTTGCAGGGCATCAAGCTTGATCATTATATGAAACTTTTTTAAAAGGCAAAATAAAGCCCAAAGGAAAGAGAAACCCATTATTTTAGGCTCAGTAGAACAACTGAAGACGATTCTCCACACACCGTCACTTCTCATCATGCTTGTCCATTTAAAATCAAAAACATAAACTTTCCATCATCACTGTTACCATGTTTAACAGTCAAATTCTTTACTTTGCACATTGTAACTACTTTAACAATATCAGTATAAAGGTCTCCAGGAAGTTATCTGCAAACACAGAACAGGAGATTACCATCATAACAAGAACTGTCTATGTTTGCATCTGTACTATAACTGCCTCTGTTTTCTGATGCCATGGTAACTCCTGCAACAATTGAGACGTCTGCAAGACCAAGCTTACATGAGGTCCGGTCTCCATTGGTCCTGGAGGAAATGTCACTTTTCATCTGCCGGTCTTTCGTCCTCGTCACCTCCTCCATCTTGCGGATTTCAGACATGCAGAGTTTGGGATTGTAGTGCAAAAACATACGCCCCTGCAATATGGTTAGCTTGTGTTTGGACCAGTCCCAGAGCTGCCGCAGGTTCTGGTTGTCCAAGGCATAAAACGAGTAACTTCTGGAAAACAACACAGGGGACTGCGTGAAAATAGTTTTCATGATGCATGACGATTGGCTGAGGGCATAAAAAGTAAAAAAAAAAGAGTCACATGAGTGGGCGTATTTGGGAATGGTCAGCCTTCAATTTGAAGCTTACAGTATGCCTGTCCTTTGCTATTTCTACAGCAAATTTAGCCTCTTGTGCAAGAAGCCTCTTCCACCATGTCTGAATGAAGCTTTATGTCTGATTTGGGTTAGGGTCATATAAAAACAGCTGCCACAGAAATACATTTTGAAAGATCATTTCACACGCTTTTAACTCATAATTACAGGAGGAGGCTCTTACATGGTGGGGATGAGAGGGAAATCAGAAAAAGAGTCTCACTCGGCTTCTTGTTGTTCTCCACGAATAACACGGAGTTTGCGTAAAAATGAGAGGGAGACGAGGCAGCTGCGTCGCACTGCTAGGTAGCCAGTAATCTCCTCCAGCTGGCCCAGACTGGCTTCCAGCTCAGCTGCTGTGTTGTCTACAGAAAACCAAGAGACACAAACCTTTAAACTGACCCCTGATACTACAACCTGCTAAGTAGAAAAAAAAAAAAAACTTTACTGAGTTTTACACTATGCATTCAAGATGTACAAAAGTGAATGTTATTCTTTCAAAGAAACTGGAAATTTATGTTTTAATGCATTTATTTCATTTATCACATTTCTAAATTGTTGCATTCATTAAAAAACAAGAAACAAACAAACAAAAAAAAGCAGCTTTTAATGGACGCTCCGTGCTCTTGATTTACTGTTCTGCTGCGCCGTCATCTTATTCTACCAAACAAATCACAGACACTCACTTCCTCCTCGCAGGTTGATGATCAGACTTCCGTTGAGAATTGTGCAGCCTCTCAGCGCCCGGGCAGCAGTGACAGAGTTCACAGTTTTTACACCCATACACACCTTGGGACAGAGACCTGCACAGGGAGTGCAGATGAGCCTATGAAAAAGCCTAAAACAAGTTTCAGAGAGAATGCAACGGAGACACAAAAGGAGTCTCTTTCCTAAGTATGGTTGCTCACTGGCGGGATTATGAGGTGAGAACGTGTTTGGTAGCGCTCGACTTCGTCAGCAGGAAGCAGAAAGTTGCAGAAGAATGTGGCATCTTGATAAACAGAGCGGCAGCTATTCAGTTCAACTTTCTTAACAGTGACTACTGTGAGCTGTGTTGGAATTGTAGATGAGGTAAACAACAGCAAATAAAAATTAACGTGTGTTGTTTCTTCATATCCTTGAACTGTCCTGACCTTTCTTGCTCTCTCTGGTGCCACATCTGTACTTTTAGACCAGACACTCACGACCCTGAGGAGTACACCGCCTATCCAGAGAGCACTTTCGTTTCCACAGCTTAGTTTAAAGCCAAAAAGAGTCAGTGTGAAAAGCCTGAGATAGGAGTCCAACGGGTTCACCATAGGTCAACAGCAGCCTGAAGGTTCAGATGTGCAGCATTTCCCTGGGATTCATTTCCCTGGCATGCAGAGATAAAATCTGCACAGTGAAAGCCTACCGTTGTTTCAGTTTACTGCAGGATTATTAGGAAGACTGAACTATAGAGCTGTTCATCTGACAATATCACCAGCATATCATATAAAACACTTTATCGTGACAATGAATGCTTCCAAACTATAAACATATAGGAATAAATAGGAACCAGCTTCATGAAATACACATAACGCATTTACTTGAAACAAAACATTTGCGAGGGCTTTACTTGACATATAGAGTATATCATTACTTGGTCATATGATATACGTCTCAGTACGCAGTTTTCCAGTTAGCTAGAGGGCCCCAGTTCTGGTCCAGGCTGTGGTGTTTGCATTTTTGTTTGCGCAAACAAGGGCAAAGAAAGGCTCAAGCAGACTCCTGTGCTCTGAACAGGGTTGTGGATAATGGATGGATGAATATTTATAGGGATGCACGATAACTGTTTTTTTAAACTGATACCGATAACCGATAACTTTTAGCTCTTAAAAGCCGATACCGATAACAGATAACACACACATATACCTAAGATCATTACATCAATACATATGAACAAAATCAAAATAAGTTTTAACTGTTTTAATGAACAGATATTTATTTTTACCAGTGAAAATCTGTTGTCAAGCCTGTCAAACATTTTCGTAAAGCTATCAAACAAACCTATTCAATATCTCACATCAACTTAAATAAGGTTCATTACTGACTGATATAAAAACATAAAGGCTCCTTGAACTGATGGAAATACATGCATCAAAATTACTAACTGAAAAAGATTAACATTTAAAGGATTTTGGCTTGTGGTTCCATTTAAATTAATACCTTTAATTAAAGTAAATGAGGTTCAGCAGTTTTTGTTTTTTATTTTTTAATCTCATGGAAGCTTTAGATGAGAGAGATGAGGGAGAGGAGAGGAGAGGAGAGGGGAAACTGCTGCTGGCTTGCGCACATTAGTATTAGCTTCCGTTAGCTCGCGTCAGCGCGATTTCAAAACTCCATGGAAGTGATTGTTATGTTGTAGGTGGCTGATCAGGTTTGACGTATTAAAGCTTGTGCTTCCCTCCTCGTAGAATTCACTCAGAGGATTCGTCACAAATAACCACCAAACTATCTTCTTCTGAAACTTTAACGAAGTTCCACGCCGCCATGTTTGTTGTGATCAGCGCTGTGCTGCAGGCTGCATTCAAGGTGTAACATAAATTCCCACATTCCCTCGTTTGCTAGTCGTTTTTTCAGCCTTTTCTATTTTTTTCTTTTTTTATGTGTAACATGTCGGAGAATACTGGGAATATCAGTTGAAGTCAGCAACTACCAAAATTATGACCGAGTTAACGAGTTGTTTTCTGGCATGAAGGGGTATTCTTTATTTTCCTTATTGAGAGATCATTTTTCTGATTATGCCGAAGTCACTTGAACATAACATTTGCTGCTGGTCATTCAAGGCTCAGAGGGAGTGAGGCACTGCTGTGCGGACAAAATATATACGTGTTACTAATATGTAGAAGTAAAAATCAGAAACACTAATGTGCCAGCTTTCCTGATGTGCTGCACCACTTTAACCTTGTTGTATGTCGGCGTTCAAAGAGACAGAAGGAAGGAAAAAGGGTTTGTGTGCTCCCTCAAGTACAGAGCAACGTCTGTGCTCAGCTGCCCATCAGCTACTGCACTTTTTGTGCAACAAACACAGGCAGGAACCTGTGCAAGAGTTAATCATCTTCAGTGCTGAGTATGCATCAAACTATATTTTCCATCCTACTCCATCATTGTTTACAGTCTTTTTTTTCTTTTTTTTTTATTCTTTATTTTCTTTTATCAGCAAGAAATGTTGTGCGGCAGGTGGGACGATGACAGCTGGCATCATTCGTTTTCCTCTGTTGAAATCCCCCTTATTTGCTCTTTTTCGATTGCTGACAACCATGTAACAATTTCCCACTTTGACCAGTATCACAAAATATAAAACTATATTTTCATTAGGGTGTAAATCTCAAGTTCCATCATGATATAATGTTATGTTGATTAACAGGATGATAAATCAATGTTTGTCAATATTGCAAAGTCTAAAATGATAAAATTTTGTTTCGATTCGAGAACTCGTGATCAATATTTAATATCGGATGCAGACTGATCACAATTGCCTCCATTCATATTCATTTATATGTGCCGCATTTTGAACTCCTGCAGATGGCCAGGGAATCAGTCTGTCGACAGGTTCCTGCCTAAAACTCTGTCCAAACTTCTGTGTGTTTTCCACACAGAATATTAAGGAAACTTCTAAGATCAAGCATCTGTCATGAAGGCCATCAAAACCCCATCAGAAGTGTAATGGCCGTTTGTCAAACCAATCAAACTGAAATCAAATGAAGCAAATCAAACGAGCACTTTCAGGCAGGCCCGTCGATAGGGGGGGACAAACGGCTCTGCTGTCCCTGGGCCCAGGGAGGGGGGGCACAACTGGGCCCTCATTAAATTGTGGAATTTAAAAAAATGTCAGAATAGTCCTCTTTGTGGAAAACTATTATTTCAATCAGTATATAATAGTCCAACCAAACCAATAGTAATAAGTAATAAGTCAAGTAAGTTTTTTATTTGTATTCTTTTAGTTGTCCTTGAGAAATATTGATCATGAACCCCCCCACCCCACACAAAAATGGTTTGGCCTAGATCAGGGGTTTTCAAAGTGTGGGATAGTGAGCCTCCCCTGAAAGAACTCAAAAGCATGCCGCCCCCCCCCACCCCCCCTTTTTAACATCTGTATGTTTTCAACACATATTTTAACATATTTCTGCACGCGCTCGTTTGGATGCGTTTAAGTGCCCGAGTGTGTGTGCGCGCGCAGTAAACCGCGCCGCCAAGTCACGGCACGTTCAGGCATCCTCTCCGCAGCTGCGCTCAGCAGATGCAGGAGGGTCGACTGATGGTACAGAAAAGATGTTGGTACATCAGAAAAGTAGCCAGGGGTTTTTTATAATGCTGTGCGTCCTGGCACCGGCATGGCACCGGCATGGCACTCTAAGTGGAGATGGAACCTGATTTTTTTTTTTTTTTTTTTTATGAGAAACAGCACACTCAAATGTTATCTGTTTGTTTTAAGACCTAATCCTGAAAGTGAAATATTTTGGGCTCCATTTAATCTTTAAATATATATTCTGAAGTCTAACATCTTCAGCCAAAAAGGCATTTTTCATTTAATATCTTAACAGTTAATATCTTAACCTGGACTTAAAAACACATTTAAAGCATACATAAAAGAATTTATACGACATGTCAAGCTTTGACTATCAAAAATCTAATTTTACAACTGTGAAGTGAAAGTTTCTCACTTTTTTTTCTCCACATTTTTGTTTGAAGTGAAGCGACTTTAATCAATAAAGCTCAGAGCATCAACTTACCTGTGAACACAATAGTGACCACAAGACAGACCAGAGCCTGGTAGATCCACACGTTAGTCCTCATGGATGGGTTTGGGTTCGGGTGTGAAGCAGGTTAGGATCCGGATTAAGTGAAAGTCCAGAGAGGCTGATGATCTGCGGGTAGGGTTGCCACCTTCCAGACATGAAAATAAGGGACAATTCCGTATTTTACGGGACGGGTGGCAACCGTAGGCTAGGCATTTTTTCAATTATTTTTAATTAATCAAAATAGTAATCAACGTCAAATGTTTAGTTCATTTAACCGCGATATGTATTTGAGGTTATTTCACCCAGCCCCGTGTCACGGCCGTTAAAAGATTTTTTAATGCTTTTTTAGTCATGTCCAATAAAGTGAGCACTAATCTGGAGACTGCAGTTGATACTAATAGCAGATGACATCAGGACCTCCAAAGCTGCAATGTTTGACATCAGTCTGAAAGCAGACGACGTATAATAGTTGCGATTTAAAAATGATAGAAAAGAAAAGGGGGCGCGGGATCACCGTAGCGTGAACGGTGATTGAACATTGGGGTAGACATTTTTATAATGTGCAGGTAGCAGCGCAGCACCGGCGTCTGTGGTAACTAGGCAACCGTGACAGCGTGGGGCGGGGCGGCCACTGAGAGTGACAAGATGACTGGCACACACTTTTATAAAGATATGGGCACAGAGCGCAGCAGGTCCTGTTGTCCCACCACAAAGATTTTGCTGGCCTAAATGTTTCCTTGTTCCTCTGTTTTATTTTGTTCATTATTGTTAAATTTAGTGTTGATGTGTGTGTGACAGACGTGTGTATGGGGCGTTAATGAAAATACGGGACAAATTGCGTCCCGTATTGAACTAATACGGGACGCAACATTTTTTTCTCAAATAAAGGACAATTCCGTATTTTACGGGACGGGTGGCAACCCTATCTGCGGGAGACTCGCCTTCCTTCACGCAGATGCCACTTTTCCAAGAAACCACACGCGTCCTCGGTTCAACCCCCTTAAAACTAAAGCTTACCGGTACGATGCTTCGGTTGCCTTGGTAGTCACAGTGCCAAACGCCTCGATGACTTTCTTCTGTGACCGCAATTCATTAAGTTTCCGATCAAAAAACTCCCGCGGCTTGGTCGTTAAACTTTGGTGCTTGGTTTCAATACGACGCTGGAGTTTCCATGGTCGCATACTGTCGTTAGCTAGCAGCTCTTTGCAGATAACACACTGTGGCAGCGGAGCATCGTCAGGACCAATACACGAAAAGCCAAACTTTAAATAATCAGGGTCATACTTCCTCCGTTTTCTGATTGCCCCAGACTCTGTGCCCTCTCTCACTTTCACTTGAGATACTAAAAATCGATCCATTTTGCCCTGATGTTTACACTCTTTTTCTGTCTTTTCAGATTTATTTTTTCTCCCGCGCCTCCCCTGAATCCCTCTGGCGCCCCCCAGGGGAGGCGCGCCTCACACTTTGAAAACCGCTGGCCTAGATCACACTTTGATGTTGAGAAGGCCGCGGGTCTACAGTCAAAATGTCTGGTAAACACAAGTTTACCAGAAAGGTTTACACCCAGAAAAGGAGAGGAAAAAGAGAAGAAGAAAACAAAGGTTTAAGAAATGCTCTAAACAAATATTTCAAAAACTGTGCAGACAGTGAAGCTGGGACGAGTGGAACAGAGCAAGGTAAGAAGTGCAGCCAACCTTGTAACGCAGCCCAACTGACCAGCTCTAATGTTAACAGCAATGAGCCCAGCTTGTACTAAAGCCTGACCAAACACGTTATCTTTGACAGAAACAGAGAGGAGGGAGAGCGAGCAGCAGTCAGGTGTCAGGAGTCAGACTGATGGTGATGGAGAAGGGGGGGGGGGGGGGGGGGGGGGGGGGGGGGGGGGTTGGGGACAGAAGAGGGAAAGCGGGTGTGTCACTCTGGACCGAGTCCGGAGCAGCAGGCTACCGATGACAGAGAAGAGAGAGAGAGAGAGCGGGGGAGCTGTCTGCTGAGCAGGATCAGAGACTGATTATCAGCCACAACATTTCAGCGATCCTGCATTATGGCCAACTACAATGACCGACTCTGATAGAGGGAACCTCGTGCGCGTGATGGCAAAATGAATGCCTTTTTCAGAGAGGGCAAAGGAATTGCCGGCAGATGCAGAGGGCAGGCAATTTCCAAACTATTTGACATATTCCACATCCCACAATGGATGGGAAAAAATAGATAGGGACTGGTTAACATATAGCAGCTCAAAAAAGGCCCTGTTTTGCCTCCCATGTTTGTTGTTTTCTTTTAAAGTAGAAAAAAAGTCAACAAGTGCCCTTAATTCAAGAGATGGAGATGTTCCTTTGGTTTTGAAGATATAAAACTGACAATTCAAGTTTTCATTTAAAGTTTGATATACATGTTTATTTACTGTATTATCAGTTGACAAATAGAAAATTCTTTAAATTAAAATGCCTAATTTATTCTTCCCTGGTCTATTTTTCCTGCATGTATAAGAATTAGAAAATGTGTATGCATAAATCTTAATAATATTAGCAGGTCCTTTCATATATTACTAAAACTTCAGCTGCCATGGAGAGCTAAGATTTTCTCCTCGTATACAATACCTTATTTATTGCATTACACATCACAATATATCAAACAAAACTGGTGATGTTTAGTGACAAAAAAAAAAACGGCGGTGGTGTAGGGGAGGGCCCATCTAACATTATCTTGTCCCGGCCCCAGACAAGACTGTCAGCTGGCCTGACTTCAGGCACCATGGGCAGGTAGTGTACGCAGGTAAAAGACAAATTGAATTCCCAGGCGAAATCTTTGAGTTGAGGCTGGTTTATTTTCTTCAGTAGAGCAAAAAAAAAAAAAAACATAATCTTTCTCTCTCTCACACTGGTAAAAAACTATATGCCCATCACCCAGGTGCCAAACAAATCCCCACCTACGTCCTGATTAAATACATACCTGTGCCCACTACTGCCCCCAAATGTCCAAATCACATATCAGTAAATAAATCAAATAACTAAATAAGTACATAAAACAAAGCAATTAACTAAACAAATAACGAGAAAATACCAATAATTAATATGAGCAAAATAATAATGAAAATAATAGACAAATTAACCATTTAATGAATCATTACTCAAAGAAAAATAGTATAGCTCCAACAAGAAGGATTCAAGTGTCCACTTACGAGGAGTTGACGGTGGTGTAGCCAGAGGGACACTCAGGGATGCAGGCGCCATTGTGGATGACGTATTGCGGGCAGTCTGTGCTCTTGCAGTCGTTGTTTTCGGGGCAGCGTTCCACACAGTTGCCTTCATGCGAGAGGCCCCGGCAGGCCACGCAGTGACCGGTTGAGTTTGGCTTCAGGCAGCTGCCCAGGCACTGATCATGGCAGCACTGGCCATCTTTGGTGCAGGCCCGATGTTTGCAATGTACAGGACACACTGTTGGGAGAGATAGAAGCATCAGGTTAGCGAAGGTCCTCAACAGATGAAATGAAAGTCACACCAGCCAGAGAAAAATGTAGCATGCATTATTGTAGTAACTCAAAAAAAAGGCAATTTTAATCAGACACCAGTGGCAGTTTATCTTAAATTCTCATGAAATCCCGTATGGCCAGATCTCTGTGTTAGCAGGAGCAGGGTATATACGCAATCTTTGAGTCAAATTTTCTACCATTTAATACCTTTTTTACTACCTTCAGATTTTTTTACAACCACCACGACATCGAGTTGCACCAAGTATCAATCAGAAATATTTTGTGACATGCACGTAGATTTTGTTATCCAACACTTACTTACATCATTACCAGGAGACTCGGTTGCATATTTCGCAACAGGGCATTAGTTACAGTAACTAGTGCAATGTGAGGTGGTGTGCTCCTTTTTAGAAAATGCCCCGAGGCCAAATCGAATAATGTAACCAGTTTTGTCCTTGCCACAGGTGAACGACTTGGCTACATCCGAGTCAGGGAACATGGCGCCAAATAGCTCCCCTGTTCCCTGATTCGAGTTCAGGGACTGTTGCTTTGTAGCCATGTTAAGGCACCACAGAGTCTCCGTCTGAAGCGTGGCATTGCCTCCCATCACAATCCTTAAGTCTTGAGTCGGGTCCACGGGTCTGGTCTGCTCGTGCAGCTGCGGTGGTGTGGTCGTTGGTATAGCACTAGCACTAGCGCTAGTGCTAGCTGTGATTGACTGTTGCTGCCCAAGGCCGCGCATTCCCCTCACGTGTTTCTCCAACTTCATGTGCAACCTGAGCGCATTAGCCCCCATCCAATTAATATTAATGATTTTGAGGCATACTTTACAGTATGCCTGCCAGTCGTTCCCAACGACAGGCCTTACCCAAGCTTGAAAGCTTGGATCCCGGAGCCAGGATTGGGAAAACTTACATTTCCCCATTTCTAAACTTTTTGCCACCTGCTAGAATTTGAAGAAGAGATACTGGTTCACTAACACTGCTTTCCGTCTCCACTTGGACTTAGCTAGGCAGGACGATTTCAGATTTCTATCGATCAATGAATACAATGCATTGATATGACGTCAATATCAAGTTCATATCACACATCCGTTTTTGAAGTAGCGGCGCAAGCAAGAAAGGATTTATTTATCTTATTTTGCCTATTTCATCAAAATGAAACCAGTCATTGCCCAAAATAAAAAAAAAAAATCTATTCTTTAAAAATAATACCTTTTGACCAAATGTATCACTTTTTAAGGCGATTCAATTTTGCGTTTTTGATCTATCACTTTTTAATACTTTTTAAAACCCCGCGGACACCCTGAGGAGGAAATCCCTCCTCATTGTACAAGCCAGCAGCCCAGGACCATCTGCCATTTACCAACAAGCATATTGAATACAAACCATGGAGGCTCAACACAAGAGGACAAAGAAACAATATCCAGAAGGCTTGGTAAAAGTGAGACAGAGTAAAAATGAAGCCTTTTATGGTGTAAATTACACAGGTTTTTAAAATGCTATGCAGAATCAAAGCTCATTTTATGAGCTGAAAATCAGGGACTGGGCAACAGAGAAGCTGGAAAATAAAACGGTCATGGTGTCCTTTGAAAGATTTTTTTATTTTCCATGGGTACCTCTGACCTCCCTCAGAGTTTTTTGGCACCATTTAAAAGAACAAATCCTTCCAATGCTGCCCACAATTTATTTTCCTGAGGTCTTTCCAGCTGGGAAACTGCTGAATATGTTATATGAAACAGAGATGATCATAAATCATTTTATTAACCATAAAAGACAAAGAAGTGCCCAGTTAATTAGTAATGTGACAACTGTTTTGTTATTTAAGAGAAAAATCAACTGACATGATTTAACATGACATGATAGTCAATCACAAATTTGTTAACCAAAAATAGCTTCTTTTTTTTTTTCTTCCGATTTTCTTCTCAGTCGACTGGTTAAGAGCTGAAGCGATCCCGGCGAGTTCTGGGAATCTTAGAAGGATTTTTCACTCTTGATACTAGACTGAAATATGATAACCTTTAACTCAGCAGTGCGCAAACTGTGGTACGTGGACCACCAGTGGTACATGAGCGCTCTCTGGTGGTACGCCGGGGAACGTCATGACTTTCCACATTTTTTTCACATTTTCACTTTAAAAAAAAATCGGAAACACATTATAAATACAACGTTTCAAATGAAATATGTAGCTTGAGATAATTAAAATTGTGTCTTATAAAAAATATTTGTTGCATATTCAGTTGCAGTGCAGATGTAACAACTTTTGAGTGTTTTTTTTTTTTTTGCTCTGTATGAGCATATGAGTATGTGAGAATTGTTGGACAGAGTTGTAAATGTCAGATTCAGTAAAGCACATGTGTCCAACACAAGGCCCGCAGGCCAAATGTGGCCCGTCACGTCATTTTATGTGGCCCTCGAGAGCTTAGGCATTATTGGCTTAAATTTTAAACTAATATTTTAAGACTTAAAACAAGCGTAAACCTCTTTAAAGCGCATATTGACAATAAACTACATCTCCCATCATGCACTTCATCGTTACCCACAACGATAACGGTAGCTATGAGCGAGACGATTTTTCAGAACTGATGGACTTAAGAAAAACCTTTACAAACTAACCCTGACATGTCCAAGAAAAGAAAAAATGATGCACAAGGAATGCAGTTTCATGAATGATGGGAAAACAACAGTATGTCTTTTGTGTTATGAGGCGGGTGTCAGTCATGAAAAAGTTTAATCTGGGTATTTTGACAGCAAACATGGAGCTAAGTATGCTAAATTTAGCCTGTAAGAAAAACAAAGATCCGTTTCCGCTTCTGAAACCAAGGTAATGGATACTCTTACAAACACAAACCCTGAGTTTAATATAACAATGACTTAAATGTTTGAAACTTGAATACAATTTT
The DNA here is from genome assembly GCA_018398805.1 of Hirundichthys speculiger. Taxonomy (NCBI): domain Eukaryota; kingdom Metazoa; phylum Chordata; class Actinopteri; order Beloniformes; family Exocoetidae; genus Hirundichthys; species Hirundichthys speculiger. The sequence goes on along the minus strand of JAGFBZ010002200.1, from coordinate 25,490 downwards.
GATTTACATTGCATTTTGTTACGTTCATGCTGTCAATCTGGCCCCTCGAGGGCAACCACGATACTGATGTGGCCCTCAGTGAAAATGAGTCTGACCTGCAGTAAAGTAACAATTCAGGCAACAATAAATAACCATAATAAGGAATAAACATCTCTCCTGTGTGTTTAAAGCTAATTGATATTGTATTATAATGATATTATAATGGCTATATTTTAAAACTGGTCATCATGGTGGTACTCAGAGAGCTGAACAGTTTCTCAGGTGGTACGCAGAATTAAAAGTTTGAAAACCACTGAGCTAGAGCATAACTAACATTTGTCAACTTCCAATTGGGGCTGATACAATTAAGATATGACTCAGAGAAAATACATACTTTGTCCTCATTTTCCATCAGAAATTAAGATAAGTCATTTGACATTGGTTGGCTACCTTCAAATCAATATGTTTCATAAAAGCCCGGGGAATATCAACTGCTTCTAGTACTTTGTAGCAATACTAGAAAAAAATGCAATTGATAGTTCTAGTTTAACTTTATTATTGACTTCTATACAGGTCGTTTGCCTCAGCTCTCATGCATCTATCATGCTACCGGACCGGTCAATCTAAACCACAATGTAAGACCACAAACCTTTAGCAATAGATCATGTTATAGATGCTTTCATTTACTTTGAAATCTCAAAGTTGAGGCTGGAAAAACGTGTCCAATATCCTCGTCTCTGAACCGAGTATTATTTGTCTTCATTCCTGTGACAACTGCGTTCACGTCCAGGGATCTGTCATGACGTGTCTTCAGGAGAGTGTTCAAAGCCTGTCGAGCTCCTCATGTACTTCATCAAAGCTCTAGAGCAGTGATTCCCAAAGTGTGGGCCACGGCCCCCTGGTGGGCCGTTGCGGTACTGCAGGTGGGCCATGAGAGGTCATTAAAATTATTAATGTTTTAAATCCTCGATCTTTTTAAAATATGTTTTAATTTACTGTAAAATATTAAAACGACATGATTTAAAAACATTAAAAAGTAACAAAACAAACCAGTTAAGTGTTATTCTACCTTCATCTTAACTTAATATGACAAGTGTCACCTTATTTGTTGACCCCTTACATTAATATCAGATCATGGTTCCTGGTCCTGTATGTTGATCACAGTTGTGATTAAAGGTTTTGGTGGGCTGTGGAGATTTTTTGCATTTCAAATTGGGCCTTGGTATTCTGAAGTTTGGTTATGGCTGCTCTAGAGGTTTCACCTAGTTTCCCTTTCTTCTTGTAAAATCTAAATTGACTCCAGATTTTAGATTTAATGGTGTAGTCTGAACTGTGTCAACAGTAGTCACTGGACAAGTATTTGTTTTTACCTCACAAGCAACAATTTTGGAAATGTACTCTGCTGATTCTAACTGGAACGTGCAGCAGCGGTGAAACACTATTTGAACGCTGGGCCGCTCTGCTCATTCAGTGCACCACCTCCGAGCGCTGGTGTAATAATGCTTAGAACCCACCTTAAATTGCTCTGATGTCGACACTGAAATCTTACTTGCAGTGTGGAGGAGCTTCATTTTTATTTCCGTCAGCTAACTTTGATTGGTGCAGCTGGGCCAATTATATATTTGATACAATATCTATAAATGATATATGATATATATATGAATCTGGTAAATTAATTAGTTACATATTTAATGGTAAAATTGGATTTACATTTGTGGGGGTTAATTTTTACACCCTTACATATATATGTATTAATACTGACAAGATGTAAAACACCCAAACAGGAAAAGCTTTAATAAAGTAGATGGAGGTTTGAAGGAAAGGGTTTATTATTTGGGGTGGTGGTGGGGGGGAGGGGGTGTCTCTGGTAATATCCTCCGTACCCATTAAATAAATAACAGCAACAAAACATTGTTTTGTTTTTGTTTACGTGGGAATCACCTGTGGTGATAAAACCATCTTTCGGTAGGACTCCTGGTATTGTCTGTTAAAAACGTTCTTTTTCTTGGAAGTCGTAGGCTGTTCTTCTTTCTCTTCACAAGGAAACTTTCCAAAGACATCTGTTTCTTACTCATTTTGCTAGCTGGGTTCAATTTTCGTGATCAATTAACTGAGATGTAACCAAGAGAATCTGGTTTATTTTCAAAATAAAAGATTTTCCAAAATAACAGCTCTTTCAGACTCATAATAAATAAAACTTAAATAGCTATTTTCTTCTTGCGCGGCCCGCTACCAATTGATCCATGGCCCGGGGGTTGGGGACCACTGCTTTAAAAGACTCAAATATGTTCTTCAACTTAAGTGATAACAGGAGTAGGATCACAGAAAAACCAAAGAAATCTGCGCTCTGCAAGCGTACAAAAAGTGTATAAAAATGGCTGTTTGTTCAGGCAGCGGCTCAGCTGACAGCCCCGTCTGGTTGCAGTCACCTTGTTAGAAGTCCGTACGAGTCAATGACTGACACAAGCTACCGTCAACAGATGCAAAAAAGGGGGGAGTTCATGGTTTCTGCTTCACAGAACTGGGTCAGTTCTTACATATTTATGACAAAAGAGGCAAGTGTCAAGTGGAATAATGTAAAGGTGCCCCATACAGCACCTCACAGTCTTCGGCTTGTATGAACTTATAACTAAGTGGCAGTGACCAGAATAAAATGTCATCTAAGGTACAAGCAGGCCTTTTAATACATGTTCTACACACTGACAATGTTCAAATTATTTTAGTTTCTCTGCAGGAATCCTAAAAACACTAACATTTACGTAGAATTACATTTTTTAATCTTGTCAGATGCGTAAAATAGAAACTTAAGTCACTTGCACCAAGTCCCAACATCGAGTGTCATTTTGCTGCAAACGCATATTCCATTCGCACCCAAAACTGTTTCAGTCCACATCATTTTGGTGAAATGAACTAAAGTTTACATTTCCTTCCATCTAACAATAGGCCCTGTGTTGTTTTAACTGAAATATTCCTTTATAGAAGTATGGACCAAAATACAGACAGCAGGAAAGAAAAGTATAAAACTATGCCATTTTACATTTAATTTGAATATTCTTGTATCAGGTAGATTGGCATAACTTGTCAGGATGATAAACTGTTAGTTTTTGTGTCCTCAGGAATTTAGCTGATCATCTATAGAACAAGTAGTCTTAACTTTTAGGCACCCTTTTCATGTCACTACAATACACTGAGTCTTGATATCTTATCTGGATATGGAAAAATGTAGATCAGCTCAGTTGGATCAATTAATCAACACCTAGTATAACAGCAGAATCCCCTGCTTTAAGTCTCAAATTACATGATAAAATTACCTTTGCTGTCTTTGGATTATGGATTTTGGTGTTTGAAAAAAGTGATAACATATCATGACTTTGCAATTAAAATTCTACTTGCCTCATCGTGTCTCTTATGTCATTAATTCATTTTCTCTTCATCAACTTATGAAATTTTTGCTCTGAAAGCTCCATATATCCAGTAATGGTTGTACATCCAGTGGCTGACATCTGAACATGGTCTAAAACGGAATTTGAGAAAAAATAAAACGGATTTCATAGGGCTCTACTCTTATCATCCGGGCTGGTGAATATAAAGGGATTACTGGAACAGTAAAGAGGGCTTATTGTTACATTCCTGGACCGACTGCAGCAACAAGCCAAAACTTCCCATCTACAGCAGCAACAACAGACTAATTCAGCTAAAATCTCAGACAACTTACTTAATTGTCACAAAAACTTTGTTTACAGTTTCTGCGGACTCACACGGCCGATAAGTGCTAACCTTTGTGCCTTCAATGCAGTCTCTGCCTACAAGACCACTGCTGCTAGCATGCCTTTATCAAACCATCACTAACAAAACAAAAAATCTGAACATGCCAATATTGCAGCAGAGCACCTGCACTCATCAGCAGTACGTCTTCCATTTCTTTGGATGTGAGCTTTTTGTCCACTTTGCTTCAATGACATAAGCTGCCTTCTCTCAGGCAAGTAAAAGGAAACTATCCTAAAAAAAAATTAGGAGTTTACAACACATTATCTTGTGACCATTTATGCAAGTTGGGGCACATTTAATTAGAAAATACCTCCAGTGCATATTTCAAATTTAAGTTTAATCAAACTTTTTTATATATTTTATTGTGTTATCTATCATTGAAATCAGCAACAGCTGTATTCCCTCCCTAAACCTGAAATATTGACATCTCCACTTGGATTGGATTTGTAAACACTTAAATTTCCTATTTCATTTTATTTTATTTGTGTTTCATCTCTTATGGACCACAGGTAGGTTTATATGTTTTTTTCATTTCATATTGAAAATGTTTTTTTTTTCCCTCACTGGTGATAGTACATTTAGATGTAAAGAGTTTTAAAAAGGACATATAGCCTATCCAAATTCTGCATAAATGCAATGTAAAAGTTATTTGAAATAAATGTAAAACATCAATTGATCGTGTTTCATTGTGATAAATCCCAATTACATTCATCTTCAGTGTCTTCAGTTGTTTTACAAATTGTAAGTTATCCATCATATTAACTATCCTCACAATTATTTGGATTGTTCATGATTTGATATGCAGCCACAGCTGATGACATAAAGAGGAGTGATTTGTTAAATCGATTTGCTATTATATTTGTAGAATTTAAGATTGCATGACATATTTTGGATAAATGTTAATCCTATCGCCTGCAGTTGGTGGAGAATTGCATAAGGTTTTTAGTTTTTGTTCTGTGTTATCGAGGGTAAATCTGTCTGTTTTTTATTTCTCAACCCTCCGTTTACAGCACAGCTGCTCCACTGCAACACATAAGCAAACGGCAGAAAAAACAGCCACGCACTCAAATCATTTGACACAATTAAAATAAAATAAAGTTTAAAACTAGTAGTAATAAGTGTTACTTACTCTCTCCGTGCGCTCGATGGCAGCTCATCAGAACGCAGACAGCGGGCAAAACAAACCAGAAAAACCGCAGCCACATAACTGACAGCATCCGTGACGACTCTGGCTGAACCAGACGAGGACAGTTCAAACTGGAACCGCAGTGAGGTTAGTTTGAAGTTGGATATGCGACAGACATTTGCTCTGGGTGAACCTCTCCTAGAGTCCCGTTTTATTCTCAATGACTTCCAACAAGAACAACTACAAAGAACAGAGGGGGGCCGAGATCAAGTCTCTGCTCCCTCCCCAGTTCTTCTTTTCCACCTCTCACCTTCACAATAAGAGCCTCCATCCATCCATCCATCCATCCATCCATCCATTATCTAGGCCTGCTTAATCCTCTGCAGGGTCACTGTGATCTGCTGGAGTCTATCCCAGCTCTCTTCAGGTGAAAGGCAGAGGTCCACCTGGACAGGTAGATAAGAGCCTGAATTCTGTGTGAAATGTATTTACGTGTCCGCCAGTCAGTATTTAAAAACTTCTATCATTCTCACCTTCCAGGTTGCCAGACCTTTATAATACCAGATTTTCCCAGTTATTTTTTTCTTTTACAATGTCAGTTTAACTAATTGCCTTATTAAAAGGGGAATTAAAAGTAATTGAAACTCTGTTTTCACTGTCATTGTCTTCTTATTAGAAGATCACTGGTTCAATCCTCAGCTGAGACACATGTTGAAGCTTCCACGAGTCTTTGGACCTCATCTGTCCTCTGATCTACTCATCAGTACATCATTGGAAAAACAAAGGAGTCCAGAATTTATAAAGTATTTACAAAAAATAAGAAGTGCTCAGAGTTTATATGTGCAAACACGGGCTGACACACTGATCCACTTCTCTGACACGTTCATGATCCACCACTCTGAACCGAATGTTCAGTCACGTCTTTTTATATTGTTAGTCACAAGGAAAACCACGTCACACAGCTGCTGAGCACCTGAAACCCAACATGTTGTGACATGTCTGTGAAACTGTGGCTGCTCGATGTTAACAGTGTTTTTGTGGTCGACACAGAAGAAAAACCACCATGGTTCTCAAAAAGTAGGAGACCACTCTATGCAGCAATACCACTTCTGATCACATGGGGCAGCACATCACAAGAAGGTTCATGTCTCAGCCCTGATGTCAGTCACATAAAAACCACCTCTAGTGGGCCAAAGTGGTATTACAAGACGTGCCAGCCCACCACCTCTCATTAGCACAATTTTGTTTGTGGCTCTTTTGTCCACACAGCAGATCTATACGCCCCCATGTGGTCAGAAGTGGTATTTCTCCATTGAGTATTTTTAACATATTGTTGTCTTTTTTTAAAAGTGTTTTTGGACACTGAAACACGACTCTGGAGATTACATTTTAAGAGTTCCTGGAAGTTTGGACATATTTAAGCTTTTGAAAGTGACTTGACACATAATGCACAGGAAAACTAATGAACAATCATTTTAGTTTTATTTCCAGTGATTAAAAATAGTAAGATTCAACTGCAGTACATACCACATCATTCTTATTAAATTTTATATCCAGCAGCAACAAAAGTTTTCATCAACATCCTTAACCTCAAAAACATTTACATGAACTCTAAATGATGTGTGCAAAAGTTTCTTTACAAGTTAATGATTAGCTTTACTGATACGTTATCAGAACGCTGCTGACTGTCCAGTTGTCATGTACACAATCTTTGTTTACCTTTGAGCTGGATGTTGAACTAATTTAACCTGCTTTAATCATAAACTGGACGAACTCCCAGTGACGTCACCCCTCAGGTTTCTGCAGGATGCTTTTGAGGCCTCTTTTCCTTGTAGCCAGTCTGTAGCGGTCAGTCGAGGAAATTCAACTTAGTTCCACATCAGCTTTGACCAGGAATGTTGGTTCTTTAAGTAAACAACAGAACAACAACTAATAGAACAACATTGTCCCACCAACAATCAGTGTTGGAGACATTGATCTCTGAGAAATGATCACTCAGCTACAAACTGGAACTACAATAAATTTATTTCAGTTTACACAACTCTGCTGAGTCTCCAGGAGAGAAACCAATATAAACTCCAGCGTAGAGCGGCTGAGTGAATGTGGTCTGGACTCTGTGGAGGAGAGTCATGGTTTCAGAGATGCTGTAGAAGGACAGAACACCTGCTCTGTGATCCAGGTACACTCCTACTCTGGAGGACCGAGGACCTGAGATGGAGCTGATGATGCTGTTGTAATAAAATTCATAACTGTCTGAGGAACAAGATAGAGACCAAGATTTGTCATTAAATCCAAATACACTTTCAAACCCTGTTTTACTGATATTCTTGTATGTGACTGCAACATAAACATAACCAGCTTTCATCTCCACCTCCCAGTAATGACGTCCAGTCAGACTCTGTTGACTCAACACCTGCCTCCATTCAGTGAATCTGTCTGGATGACTAGAATAAGACTGATGTTGGTCCATTAATGTCACCTTTCTGTTCTCCTCTGACAGTAACAGCTGTGTGTTTGCTGTGTTTGGATCCAGAGTGATTTCACATGAATATTTCAAGAATCCAGCTCTGTTCTTTGTCTCTGGTGGTGAATCTGACAGTAAAACATCCACATCAGTGATGATCAGTGAGATGTTTGTCCATGTCTCTCTCAGAAGGTCCTGTAGTTGACCTCTGACCTCTGACACAGCTGCTGTCACATCCTCAAAGTATCTGAGAGGACGGATGTTGATGCTGGATGAGTGTGTAGACTCACTGAGTGGTGACAGTGAGAGGTAGTTGTGGAGAAACTGATTGTGATCCTGGGTGTTTGAGAGCTGCTGAAGCTCAGCATCTTTCCTCTTCAGCTCAGTGATCTCCTGCTGCAGCTTCTCCTCCAGCTCTTTGACTCGACTCCCTTCAGTTTCCTGCTGGGATCTGATCTGCTGCTTCACCTCAGAGCTTCTTTTCTGGATGAGACGGATCAGCTCAGTGAAGATCTTCTCACTGTCCTCCACTGTTTTATCAGCAGAGTGATTGATGGCCTCCACCTCCTGTTGAAGCAGCTTCACATCTTTCTCTCTGTCCTGGATTCTCTGCTGGATTTCTTGTCGACTCACCTCCAGCTCTCTCTGCCTCTCAGTCCTTTCTGCTGCAGCTGAGACTGTGTCGTGACCTTTATGTTCATCCACAGAGCAGAGATAACAGATACACTTCTGATCAGTACGACAGAACATCTTCATCACCTCATCATGACGGGAGCAGATGTTGTCCTGCAGGTTCTTGGAGGGCTCCACCAGCTGGTGTTTCTTGAATGTAGGTGAATCATAATGAGGCTGAAGGTGTTTCTCACAGTAAGAGGCCTGACAGAACAAACAGGACTTGATGGCTTTCAGTTTTCTTCCAGTGCAGAAATCACAGCCAACATCTTCAGCTCCAGCATAGCAGTGATCAGCAGGAGCAGCTTGGAATCCAGTCTTCTTCAGCTGCTCCACTAAAACTGCTAACATGGTGTTTTTCACCAGGACAGGTCTCGGTGTGAACGTCTGCCTACACTGAGGACAGCTGGGGATTTTCTTCTCCTCCTCTCCATCCCAGAAGTCTTTAATACAGTTCATACAGTAGCTGTGTCCACAGGGAATAGTCACTGGATCCTTTAAAAGATCCAGACAGATTGAACAAGAGATCGTTTCTCTGTCCAGCTGGTCTCCTTTCTGCTCCATTTCTCCTCTCGGTAACAGAGACTGAGAGAGTTTCACTTCCTCATAACTGAAAATATTCTGATTTACAAATCATGTGACACTGTCAGGATCGTGTTTTATTCTCTCCCTCTGCTCCTTGACCATATTTGGGTTTCCTCCTGCTGTCTGTCTGTGCTTCATTCTCTGCTATCTCTAGTCAACAACTATCAGTTTCACCTGTTGTGTCTCTTTTTTAAGCAGCTCAACAACATTTACTCTTTACCAGATTGTCCAGTGTCAACTATACATGAACTCTCCAGCCTGCTGTTGTCTCTAGTGATGGTGAAACCGCAGCTTTATGAAGCAGAGAACCACTTTCAGACAGCTGCTTTGAAGCAGTGACTTTCAGTAGAGTGACATCTGCTGGCTGTACGTTAGAACTGCATCTTAGACCTGAAAAAGCCTTAATACTTCCAATTATATTTGTTTTTAATAAATGTTTCAAAAAACGGTGTCATATGATTGTGTGTATATATTCACAAAGAGAGAGAACTGAATCACAGCTGAAGAGATAAAAAAAATAAACGCAGCACTAAAGACAACAGGTTAAGTTACCTCACTTTGTGAAACATCATTTGAACATATTTTGAATAGTTCATAAAGGGTTAAGCAGCTTTAAGGTTGTTCCAGCTTTTTTTTTTTTTTAGGGTGAGGGTTTTCACAGAAACCCTCACATACTGTCTATGGGCATCTGAAAAAGAAAGTACACTCTCTATTAGCTCTCTAAAGTTTTATATATGGAGATGCTTAAAACAGAATCAGGACCCTGTTTCAGGTCATTGAGGTTTTTTTCAGACAGTCATTCGTTCACAGCTCTCTTGAGTTGCTGCACACAGTTAAAATTACACTCAGATCTGGATTCTTCCCTTTTTCAGTCGTTCTGATCCAGAGTTACTGGTGTCCTGTTGCATGACCCACTTCTGACCACGTGGGGGCAGTATATCACACGAAAGTTCATGTCTGTCCCTAAGTGCACCTCTGGTGGCATAAACTGGCATTACAGGACATGTCAGACTGTCCCCACTGATGAACACAGTCCTGTCAGTGGCTCTTTTGTTGAAACAGCAGATCTATGTGCCCCCATGTGGTCAGAAGTGGCATTTACAATGAAACTTGGTTGAAACATCAGGGCTCTCAGTTGATGCTTGAAGACTCCAGGAAGTCTGAATCCACATATTTAAGCTTTGAAAATGATTTGACACAACAAAAAAGGGAAGCTAATGAATAAGAATTTTATTTCCAGTGATTAAAAACAGCATCATCCAATTTAGAGTCTGCATCCCTAATAATATTAACTTTCACATCCAGCCACAATAAAATAACATCATTTACCTCAAAAACTTTTCCATAAACTCTAAATGACAAAACAAAAAAACAAAGCACTGGAATATTTTTAATTAAATATATAAGATGAGAAACCAAGTATAGGAGTAAAAGAGGGGAAACATGTTCCACTAGTTTTGTGTTTGAAACCATTTCATGTGGTGTAATAACCTTCCTGTAGGTGGCAGTGTTCCATCACTCCTGAGACTCCTAACCGATCTGTTCATAATACCTGAGGTTGAAAAATAAAGCAGGACATAAAGTTCCATCGGGAACCGGGAACACAAACTTTCAAAAACAGCAAACACATAAATGTGTAAATATGAACATAAATGCGTCTAGAAGCTGATGATAAAGTGACTGATTTGGGGAATAAAAATTGTAGGTCCTCTGAAGGAAAACCTGTCACTTTCACATCATCAGTTCTGGTTCCGTTCAGAATAATTACTGACGTTCAGGATGGTTCAGTCAGAGTTGCACATTTTAGGAGAACATAATGGGAAGATGGGAATATTTGGGGAGTTTGGGCCTTTAAAAATAGCTGAGTGTTCAGACTCAGTTTAAGAGTTTAGGGCTCAAAAGTCACATTTTTTTTAATCTGATGCTGTTCTCACTGGAACAATACATCCATTGACTCTTTCAGCAGCTTCTTCCAGCTAGAAAATGTCTCTTCTCAAATGTATAAATTGTTGATGGACAGCTACGTCATTTCAGTTTCTGAATCAAGCTGATTCAGCTTCAGAGATGTTGTTATCTCACATTTAAGCTACAAATAGAAACGTTTAGAAGTATGAATCACGTTGACAGAAGGTGACTGGAGGTTTTTCTTTTATTCGTTGAGTTTAATCCACATTTCCAAATGTGTGCAGATGCTTCTTTGCATGTTAATGATTAGCTGTTAAAATGTTCACTGCTCTTGTTAACCTTTGTACTAACCTGTTAATTTTTGTCATTCATACCAACTGCAGTTAGACTCTACAATGCATCATGACGCTGAGAGTCACTCGGACAATTTTTCACACTCACAGTGCACCCCCCACGCACATACTTACTCTACTTACACACACATCTACAGCCGACGCACACATATTATTTATTTATCTAAATACCTCCACAACCCTCCACCCATAATTGCATACCGTAATAACCTATGCTTGCTGTATATTGCTGTTGTACATAGTGTTGTTTACAACTTTTTTCTACTGTATATATTTGTTCCTCTTCTGTTTATATATTGTTTTTTTTTTTTTTCTGTAATTGAGCTGTGGTAACGCACAAATTTCCCCGTCGTGGGATCAATAAAGTGCTATCTTATCTTATCTCTATTATCTTACTGGGTTTGGATCAAATGTGACCATCCCCAATAATTGATAAATACTGTCTAGATGTTGTTGTTGATTGTGAACTGAAATGAGGCTTCAAACATCGAAGTAAACATCTCAGTAATCCTAGACTGGAGATCTTGGGAACACAAGAATGACTATGGAAGCTGATTTTACATTCCCAGAGGTCCTGATGAGCTTTTACTCAGATAAAGATTCATTTTCATCCATGTCCTCTGCTCACTAAAACTCCATGTTTATTTGTCCGTCTCCATCAGTCTTCTCAGATGAGTAGAAGTTCAACAGTCTCTCCATGTAGCGTCACATCATCTGCACCTGACACCTCATCCATATTCTTAAAAAGACAATAAAGGAACCTCCCTCTGAGCCTCCAAACTCAGTTCTTTACAGGCTGACGGTAAAGTGACCCAGCTTCGGGGGTTTCCTGGGCCACGTTCCCAGACCTCCACCCTGCAGGGCATTGCTAAACTGCTGTACCGTCCTCTGGTACCGTCCAGCAGCCATCTTCAAAGCAGAATATGTACCAGTAGCAGCTTCTGCACCTGAGACGGGTCCATTCAACTGAGGAAGAAGGACAGAAACATGATTAGCTGCAGGTATTTGAGGACAGCAGGGCAGATACAGTTTCTTTGAACCACAAAAATATCCACTGTTTAAATATGAAAGACTGACATTTACGTCAGTACGTTCCGTTTTCCTAAATCTGCTCTTCATTACTTCCACAAGGATGTTATGGTTTTGCCGGCATTTACAGTATCTGTTTGTCTGTCTGTGTTCAAGAAAACTCAAAAATTTATGGATGGATTTTGATGAAATTTTCTGGAGTTGTCGTTAATGTGAAAAGGGAGAGCTGATTTCATTTTGGGTCACAGTCTGGATCACTTTCAAATTTTCGATAATTGTTTAGCTTTGCAGAAGTTTGTGCTCTCTGAGTGCTTTTCTAGTTATTATTGTAATTTTCCAATCTGATGATCAACCTTAAATGCTGAAGCATCTAAATGTTCATTATTTTGTCAGTTCCTTGTAAAGCCACGGTGCTTCTCAGCTGCTGGCCTGTATGAATGGAACTCACTCAAGCTACCTCTGAGATCCATCACCCTGGGCAGGAGAAGGCAAGGCTGCTGATGGAGTTGAGGGACTCCTCTGACAGGACAGTGGCTGATGCAAATGCCACAGTCCAGACTGGAAGGAAGTGGAGGGCCAAAGAGGAGGTCCAGAAAGTGATGGGAAGACTGCAACATCAAGAAGTCGTGGGCATGGTCCAGACAGGGCGGGCAGGCATCGGATGGAGCAACCCACCCATACTTTGGTCTAAGGCAAACAGGAAGAAGAGGAAGGACCTTGTTGTTGCAGAGGTCAGGAGGAGCTCAGAGTGAGGTCTGTGGCACAGGAGCAGCAGGGGCGGTGGACAACGTGGGAGGGTGTCGTGAGCCGAGCAATCAGCTGGGCAGAGTTCTGGAAACTGTCACAGGCTCAGCTCAGTTTCCTCATGAGGGCAACATATGACACCCTCCTGAGCCCTAAAAACCTCCACCAATGGCTTGGAACAGAGCAATCCGATGACCTCTGCACCATCAATGCCTCACTCTAGCATGTTCTGTCAGGCTACAAAACAGCACTGACACCGGGTCGGTTCAGATGGCAGCATGACCAAGTACCAAGTACTCAGCTGGTAGAGGTCCTGGAAGAAAGTCGACAGGAGGTAAACAACCAGAGTCCATCAGAAAGGGTGAATTCCAATTAACCCTCAATCTCAACCCTCAATCTCAAAAATGCGCGCTCCTGCTAAGTCAAAGTGCTGTCGCAATTCTTAGAACATCAAATTGAGGGACAAGTTTGAGGGCTGTATCGCCCTCAAAATTGAGATTTTCCAACACCACCCTTGGGAGTAAGGGCTACCCAGAAGGCACTGGGTAATTTAGCCAAGACATCTTCGAAAAGGATGGTGACAAAAAAAGCTAACTACAAATGTAAGTAAGTATCTTCGTAGTTCTCAAATATATAAATGTTACGAAACCATCTTATTGTCTTTATTTAAGACTTTTTTCATGGATTAACATCATTGTTGCGTAACATTTATTTTTTTACTTTACGATGTTTGCTGCCGGCGGTCCCGGTCGGCGGTGGCCGGGGATCCCGGTCGGCGGTCGGCGGTCCCGGTCGGCGGTCCCGGTCGGCTTCACATTACTTGTATACCTTGTTGTGTAGCGACGGAGGACTGAATAATGTATCCTCTATTACATTATTTGCTAATATTATTTAGAGAATATACAGCGCTCTTTTCAATGTTATCACTGTGTCATTTCAGGGAAAACAGAGACAACACAGCTCTGATACATTTCAGTCTGAAGACGTAACTGCACTCGAGGGGTGTCCCATTTCTAAGTCACAAGATAACCCTGACACTTACTTTCGAGGGTTAAGATTGAGGGCCAAAAATTGAGGGTTAAGAGGGTTGAGATTGAGGGTTAAGAGAGAAATTGGAATTCACCCTAAGTCTTTGCAGGATCCACTTCCTCAGGCAGGGGCTAACCTGCAATGCATACCAGCAAGAGACCACCTGCCAAGTTATTAACACCAGGGGCGGTGTGGAAGATGGAAGTGGACCTGGGTAGGCAGCTTCAGTACCACAGGAGATATGCAGCACCACCTTAAGACCAGACGTGGTGCTGTGGTCTGCAGCTGTGAAGTCAGCAATACTGATTGAGCTGACATTGCCATTGGGGGGAGAAGGGTCAGAGGTGGTGGTGGAAGTGCTGGAAGCTGCCTTCGAGAGAAACGACAAGACAATGCTTGGGGAGCAACATCCGGCTAGGTTTTGCTGCAGGAGGTGTCAGCCTCCAAGGCCACCGTGGTGACAGGAGCCCTCCAAGGACTGGGCATCGGTGGGGTCACCCCAGATCGTGAGCGCCTGCCTCGCCTGTTCCGAGGCGTTCGGTCATCCTCCTCAGAGGCGAGTTTGACCAAATAGTGGGCCGGCCCCCACGCTGAGCTCACGTCAACCTGCTGGAGGCTTTTGGGGCCCCCCTGTGCCAATTGGGTGCCCCGAAAGGCAGTGAGGCCTCCTGCTGGGTCCGATGTTTGGTGGGTCCATTCTGTCATGTTTTGCTGGTGTTAAGGGAGGACCAGGAGCAGGAGCACAACGCAAAAGGGGTTTATTAAAAAAACCACGAAAAACCACAAAAAAAAAAAAAAAAAAAAAACCTCAAAAATCCAAAAACACAAAAATCCAAGGACATCCAAAATCCAAAACATGAAAAATCCATAAACACAAAAAGACGAAATTAACTTATCTGTCAGGAGGACGACGAGAGGGGAACGGGCAGGACAGCAAAACGTGACATTCCACGAAGACTAATAGACCCACAGAGGACAGGAGAAAATGACAAGACTTAAATACACAGGAACAAACGAGAGGCAGGTGCAGGGAACCAAGGTAACAAGAGGGAGGAAGCAAAGCAGTAAACAATGACGACAAGACAGACCTTTCAAAGTAAAACAGGAACCACTAAAGACAGGGAGAGACGCCAACTTGACACAGAGAAAAACACACAGGGCTGCCGTGGCCAACCAGGCCATGGCAGTAGTGTTGTCAAACACTTGCCATATTCAACCCCATGCAGTTATATTTCCTCTGACACATTTCTAATTTTAGTTCAGATAATTATTGTGCATTAAATGTTTATACTGATGTGGGCTGCCCGGTGGTGTAGAAGTTAGGGCAGGCAGCCCACATACAGAAGCTACACTCCACGGTTCGACTCCTGTGCAACCCTTTGCTAAATGTCCTCCCTATTCTCTCTGCCCCCCTTCCTGTCTATCTTCACTGTCAATAAAGGCCACTAGGGTAAAAAAAAAATGTTAATACTGATGTAAGAGCTGCCCCCATGACCCGAACCCAGATAAATGTAAGTTAATGGATAAACTGTAAACCTTAGTTAAAACAAGGACAGTGTAATTGGCCCACAGGGTCCACTTGGGGCTCTGTAACCTTTAAAGATCTTATGTTGACTGTAAATAAAAATTTCACAACAAAATTAAAGAGTAAAGTCAGAAAAAAAAGAACTTTGTCTTCCATTAATCATCTCACAAGTATTCAGATTTATTTCATGAACTGCTGAAGGGACCTGACCCACATGTTGGGAACCTCTAAACTAATTAACTGCCGTAGTGGTGTATCACTACATCATTTATACTTTGAAAAGCCACTTTATGTAAAAATTGCTGTTAAATTTCACATCAGTATGATTGAATGGAGGAGTTCTGATATGGTCATAAAAGAATATTGATCACAGTTGGTGGTCTTTAATCCCTCCCACACTTTCTGGGGGTTGTTGTTTATCAGATGATCCTCCACCTTGTTTTTGTTGGTCTCCTTGGCCCTTTTAAAACTAAAGTGAGGAGTTTTAACCTCCTCCACATCCCTGTCTTCAGGATGAAGGCGCCCTCTAGTGGAGAGCATCAGTTTTCAGGGTTCAGTTGTTGACCTGGAGGAAGATGAAAACACTTCACAGAGACTTTAGCTCCAAAAACATCAATAACTACACATTTAAATATCTGTAATATCACACTCTGGCAGTTTATTGACCCTCTTCCATTGATGCTGCACCTCCTGAACTCTCTTTTCCAAATGAAGACAGAAAGGAAAAAGAATGAAAGTCAGTGGTATCAACAAGAGAGAACACACCTCTGAAACGAGTGGAACAGAAAGAAGAACCTGAAAACTGAACAAAATAAACTAAATCTAATCTAAGAGCGGGGGTTGGAACTGACAAGTGGAAATTCAGTCCATTATTAAATGAAGTGAAACACACTGAAGGGTTTAATCAGGAGGAGAACAGTTGTGAGTTCATGATGAAGTTAAACTCGATCGTTCAGCAACCAACTGTTGTACCTGTGAGAAGAAAAGTCTCCACAGTGAGAAATGATCTCTGCAGCCTGAAAAAAACCTACAAATGAACAGATGTCAGAGTAAAAAAACAAACAAACAAATGAATTAATGGCAGTTCACAGTTTATGGGCGTATAATACTGATTAACATCAGTATTGTGGGCAGCTTCCTTTAGGTTGGTCTTACCCAGGGGTTAAATTGGGATTGGTTATGTGGGGGGGTTCTGCCTCGTACCCCCCTGCCCCCGCCGCCCTGCCCCAATATACGTTTTGGAAAATAACCCTCTAATTTGATAACCATATCATTGCACAGAGATTTACACCTTATCTGTGTGTTGTAGGTCTATGTGTGTCTTGTAGTGCCCCCCCCCCCCCCCCCCCCCCCCCCCATACACACACACGCATTATGGCAGTTTGAATGTAGATTGGTTGGCCAATGTAACAGATTGTACAGGTTGTTGTACATTGGTTTGAAGGAAATGATTAGTGGGGGGTCTGTGGGTCCTCCCCCAGAGGTTTTTTATTAACATACATGTTATTTGCTGAATTCTGGTGCATTTTAATAAGTTGTTAGCTGACTTTACAGATGTAGGTTGAGCAATATCATATTAAATCTTGTCACATCCCTACAGGTGAAAAATGTGAAAGAGAAATGTTCAGTGAGAAAATTTGAAGGCTCTTAAACTAAAACAGCTAGCTTTAACTGACATCTCCCCCTTCCCCTGGCTAATTTCTGTCCATAACTGGGGACTATGGAAACTGAACTGGTCAAATGCACAGACAGTTCATTCAAGCACCTCTTTTCAATGTCACGTACCTTGTCTGCCTGCCTCTACTCCAGGAGGGTCAAACTCAACTGCACCGGGGGCCAAAATTCAAAACCCGCTTCAGCTCGTGGGCCGAACAGGATAAACATTTAATGAACACACTAAAACGAAACGTTTTTGGAACATAAATATGAATAAAAACAGACAGAAATATTATTCTGTAATAAACTTAAACCCTAAGTAAATTTAGTATTTTGCTCTACATAAAGATATCTTGTTAAGTGATACTTAGAAATAGTTAGAAATATGAGCAACTTAACATTAAAATAACACTAAAATTAATTTGCTCCTTATGTCAATGTATATATAAAAAAATAAACTTTAAAATATCCCAAAAGATTTTGCTCTTCTTAAAAATATCTCCTGTCAAAATTATACAAGTTGGAAATATGAACTTGCTAGAAAACCTGGAAATTCAGCAATAACAATTCAAATCAATCTTTTTTTTTTTTTTGCTCTTATGACATGCGAACGAATAGTTTCTCCCATAAAAGCAGCTTCACTGCGTCATACACGTCAGTGATCATGTGGTGACGTCCCTGGAGCTGCACTTTTAAGGCATTAAATGCGTCAAAAATGTCTTTTCCAGTCATTGTGTCGCGGCTGACAGCGACTGAACTATAATTTTACTGTGTATTTTAATTGAAAAAACATTCTGCACAGTGAACTGTTTGTGGGGAGAAAATCTTGAATGGACTTATAGAGGGGTGTATTGTGACTTTGGGGAGAGCGTTGAACTGGGACTTGGCTGTCAATCATGCAGGGGTGGGTGTGTTTTCCCTTGTTGCGCTTCTGTTCACAGGTGAAGCGAGTCCAGTAATCAAGGCTCTCAGGTGGGGAGACAGTATGGCGTTATTTTTGTGCCATAATCCTGAGCGAACTGCGGCAGATTCTGAGCACAAAGAATCATATTTTGCGAGCGCATCACGTGTGTGTTGAACGAAAAATCATATTCAAGAATGAAATAATTAATTCTGAGCGAGGAAACATCTATTCTATGCTCAATAAGTGTCTCTCAAACTTTTGATCTGTGCGGGAGCAGATGACTGCGCCCTCGCCTCCTCCCTCTCAAACTCGTCGCTCTGCGCTCGCTCAAGTTCTTTCTCTGCGCTCAACACAACGCACACACAACACAGCGTTACAAGTGTGCCAAAAAAACAACCAATCAGAGAACTGGACAACGTGCATTTTGATTGGCTCCTGGGCCTACATCTACGGTGTCCTGGAAGCAGTATGATAAAGTCAAAGAACCCCGTGATCTTCACAACCGAGGAACGTCAATGAAGTGAGTTAACAATATCTGGTAAAATACACATTTCGGTATGTATTTTCTTTTTCATTATTGACATTATATACTGATATAGAAAAGCCTTGTTGAATTGTTTTTCCATCTGAGACAATGGCTGTAGTGTGATTTAGAATATTTGGACATTTTTTCTCCAACAATCCAGGATACCGACGATGTCAAATGAACAACAATTTGAAGTAAGTATCACGCTACGACCACATGTAAGTAGTTCTCTATTCTTTTATATTTGTTTTATGAGCCTCTATCACGTCCTGTTTCGTTTTTTTTTTTTTTTTTAACAAACTAGCTGTTGGCTAGCTTGGTAGGGTTCCATCTATGGCGTTCCTTCTGAAAAATAATCCGGTGATGTCGCTGTACATGTTTTATTATTCATACTCATTCATTGCTGTTTTATAGAAAACGGTGTGCCTTGAGATTATTTGCTATAAATAGTTGCTATATAAATACTGTACATTGAAACGAATGTTCAGTAGTGCTGTTCACTGCAAGAACTGCAGCCCTCGAGGGTTGCCGTCCTGCACGACTTAGATGTTTACCAGCTTCAGCACACTTGAAGGTGTGTCTTTAGGTGGTGTGTCAGAGATTACAGAATCATTACCTTCATCGTGCTGTGCAGTGGGAAATTAATGTCAACAATATGCCCATTGTGGAACAGAAAATAGAAGTCGGTCCAGGCTCTGGTCGTCCCAAGGTTGTGATAGAGAGAGAAAAATTTAATAATTTGCTGGACACACATCTGCCAGTATCCTGCAATGCAAAATGCCTCGGAGTTTCCAGAAGAACACTTTACAGGAGAATGCAAGAATTTGGCTTTTCAGTTACAGGATCATACAGTAGAGTGACTGACGAAGAACTTGACAATATAATTTCAGGTATTAAAAATCAGTTGCCAAATTCTGGGTATCGACTGGTTAAAGGACATTTGGTTTCAATGGGCCTCCGCATTCAGTGGTGGAGAATTATGGCCTCTATGCATCGGATTGATGCTGCAGGGATCTTCTCACGGATCAAAGAACTAGGGTGTGTTGTGCGAAGAAGTTATTCTGTCAGAGGCCCTCTGTCCTTGGCCCACATTGATACAAATCACAAACTGATCAGGTAGAGTAAAATAGACTATTGAATGCAATTATCTATGTTCTGAATGTTGAGATTAAATAACATGTAATGTAAAGAAGAAGAGCTGTAATTATAATCTAGTTCTTTTCCCTTTCAAACAGGTACAATATTGTGATCTTTGGTGGTGTGGATGGTTACTCAAGAAAGGTAATTAAGATGGAGACTGGACTTTTTTTCTAAAATGAAAAATTTGTGTATTTATATATATATATATATATATATATATATATATATATATATATATATATATATATATATATATATATAAAATGTTTCATAAGGAAAGTTGAGTAAATGATTAAACCCTAAGGAAATAAAAAATATACCAAACAGAATATTAAAAGTATCTTAACACATCTTTTGAGTGGATCTTCTTTGAAGCTTAAGGTAGACTGCTCTGTTTCTAATTAGAACTTAAGATGCATATTTTTTCGTGGTTTTATTTCAGATCCTGTACTTGGATACTGCAACAAACAACAGAGCATCAACTGCATTCTCATTCTTCCTTAGATCAACCCAGATCCATGGCTTACCATCAAGGTATTTTATCATAACTTAAAGGGGGAAAAAAATCATGTACTAGAATTGATCTTTAATTCATTTACTTAAGTTAAAGGAAACCATGTCAAATTCACTATCATTCCTTTTATTGTCTTATTTTAGGGTAAGAGGGGATCAGGGAGTTGAAAACTTGGACATTGCCCACCACGTTTGCCACACGAGGAACAGGAAGAGCAAGCTTTATCTCTGGCAAGAGTGTCCATAATCAGAGGTTAGTTTGTTTTTTCTAAGTCTTAAACATTTTGACTGGTTAATTATTGTTGTGGCAGTGTAATACAAGCATAAATTGCTGTATAAATTCAAATCAAATAACTGATCTCTTTGTAGGATTGAGCGGCTTTGGCGTGATGTATGGTTTGCAGTCACAAGCAAGTACCATGATGTTCTTCACTCTCTGGAAGAAGATGGGCTACTTGCTCTAATGTGGTTCACCTCTTTGGTGTCCACTACATCTTTGTCCCTCGACACATTTGTCAGAGGATGGAATCATCATCCTCTACGGACAGAGGGAGGTCTCACTCCTGAACAGCTGTGGTGTGTGGGGCATCTGCAGGATCTTGATGGAGAGAGACTTGAGGTACGCCATGATAAAACTCATGTTTGAAACACTGGTATTTTGTGTTGGTGCCTTGGACAAAATTAAATGAGTTGCTGTAATTCCAGTCTGTCACAGTTCATCTCCACAATAAAGCTTTGAATCATTTTTTTATTACGAAAGGAGCAAGGCCTAAATGCTTCACAAGGATACATTTGTCCATCACCATAAAACATATATAGGTTAACAATATTCCTCACAGAAAAAATACAATTTCTCCTGACTATTTCTTTTGTCCTGGATCTGTAGGAACTACAAGACCCAGACATTGACTGGGAGAGTGTTGTGCAGCAAGAAGACTCTCATGGTGCAGTGGTGGTCCCTGAAATTGTATGCCCACTGGATGATGAAACATTGGAAGAACTTCAGAGAGCTGTTGATCCTAGATGATTCTCAGTCACATGGTCGTGACTTATACGTACAATTCTTGCACATCATGTCAACAATGACATTTGAACATGAACTGGAATAAACTCCAATGTTAGTTACAAAAAACAAGGATTACAGACATCTGATGCTTGTTGAACTGATGCAAAAATACTGTGAGGGGCATTTTGCAGGTATTAATAATAATAAATTGAAATAGTAATTCACAACTTTTGTACTTTACTTTTTAGAAACAAACATTAACCTTATTGCATTTGCTAATATTTAACAACAACATTGTTGCTTCAGTTTGAATGGAGATACTAAACTCTGTGAAATTCACCACCATATCGAACTGCTTCACTCATGATTCTCCTAAACTCAGTATATGTGCTAAGATGCTGTACAGGAAAAGTCACAGTCCGAGTGCATGCACTCACAATTGGATAACAAACCAAGTGGTCTCCAAGGCATTCCCTGCATTCATGGTCAAAGTTGCATGTTATTTGAAAGTTTTTTCTTTCGTCAGGGAGGATGGGGATGTGGGCTTGTCCTGTCATCCACTGGAGCACATGTGGCACTGTAAGAAGCTCTGTGTCCCCAGCTGGGCTGTCCTCTTTGCCAACTGTGATTCATATATTTTCCAGATCACAAACAGTTTAAACTGGGTATTGACAATATCCAAGAACATTTGTACGTTTGGTCCATCAAATGATTCTACATTTATACTATACAGCATGTCATACCTGACATTTCAATTTCCTGCAAGAAATCTTGGAAGAAGTTGATAATCTTTCGCTCCATATTTTCCTTTGATGTCCCCTTCTCATTAAAATGTGGCTGGAAGTTCATCATGATGAAATCAGCATCAGGCTTTAAAGAGGGAATCCAGATTTGATTAAATGTCTGAACTGTTCATACAATTAATGAGACCAAAAGGAAAATGCAATGCAAAAAAAAAAAGGTAAAAAAAAAATAATTCCACTTAAAATCTTACTTGAGTGATCTTCCCAGGAACAAACAGGGAACGGCAGATTTCAGGATATGTAGCCATCTGAGGTTCAATTTGGTTTGAATAGCAAACCTTGTCATTTCTTGCTGCACAGTTATATTTTGAGGAGGACGCTGCTCTGTGGTCTCTGTCTGCTGTGTTGAGCGATTTGTGGCCAAAGTGTTGAGCTGCAAAGACACCAGGTTTCTGGCTGCTGACTCAACTGCACCATGACCCTAAATCAATGCATGATGTAACATTAATATGTTGTCTGGTAAAACTGCACAGTTAGACAGAACAGTGGCTTTAAAAATATGGTTACGGGTTGTTCCCCACAACTTTTGTTCAAGTTGGCAATTGCTAGTTAGCACTATTAAGTTAATGTTATCTGACACCGTCTAATATTCGGATTTAGTCAATGCCATTGTAAACCACAAAATACACTACATTAGGTATATTAGATAGACTATAGGTCAAACTCACCTGACGCTGTAGCATATTTTCCGAATTTGGCTCCGACATGTCCGGTCGCTTCTAGAAGTGCTCCCTTCCCGCGGTATTTCATCTTCAATGGGGGATTTTCGGTAACGCTTCCAGGACACCGTAGATGTAGGCCCAGAAGCCAATCAAAATGCACGTTGTCCAGTTCTCTGATTGGTTGTTTTTTTGGCACACTTGTAACGCTGTGTTGTGTGTGCGTTGTGTTGAGCGCAGAGAAAGAACTTGAGCGAGCGCAGAGTGACGAGTTTGAGAGGGGGGAGAGGGAGGAGGCGAAGGTGCAGTCATCTGCTCCCGCACAGATCAAAGTGCGGGAGACAGTTTGTGCGACACTTATTGAGCATAGAATAGATGTTTCCTCGCTCAGAATTAATTATTTCATTCTTGAATATGATTTTCCGTTCAACACACACGTGATGCGCTCGCAAAATATGATTCTTTGTGCTCAGAATCTGCCGCAGTTCGCTCAGGATTATGGCACAAAAATAACGCCATAGAGACTCACCTTCAGGTTAAGGATCACCATAGACTACAGTGCTCTTGGGTGAGTCAGGTCTTCCACTCCAACTTTAACTCAAAAGCAAGAGGAGTTGCCATCTTACTTAGCAAAAAAGTACGGTTTACATCCATTAATGTCATTTCTGACAAGAATGGCCGTTACCTCATAGTTGCTGGTACCCTAATGCAAAAAAAGGTTTTGTTGGTAAATGTGTATGCACCAAACTTTGACGATGTTGAATTTGCTAACAGATTATTGAGAAACCTCCCTTTTTTAAATACTCACCTGTTGATTTTTGGTGGGGATTTAAACTGCGTATTTGACCCAAAGTTGGATCGGTCTAACCCCCGCGATCTGACTCAATGTGCTATGTCTAAAACATTCTCTGACTTTATGAGGCAGAATGGTCTTGTCGACCCGTGGAGATCCCGTAACCTTTCCATTAAAAAATTCTCTTTCTTTTCTCCGGTACATCAATCGTATTCATGGATTGATTATTTCTTTATAGATAGCACTCTTAATTCGTATGTAGTTTCTTCTGATTACTTAGGCATCGTAATATCTAATCATGCACCTTTGTTATTAGATATTCAATTATCTACTTAAAAACGTAGTCCACCGCTTTGGAGATTTAACTCTCTTCTTTTGTCAGATAAGGAGTTTTGTGACTTCATTTCGAACTCTATTGATGAGTTCCTTTCTTTTAATCAGAATGAATCAACTTCATACTCTTTGTTATGGGAGACATTTAAATGCTATATTAGGGGACAGATTATTTCTTATTCTGCTCTTTCTAATAGAAGGCTTAATGCTAGGCTCAAAGTACTTACATCTGCAATTGGTGACCTTGATCAAAGATGTGCACTGAACCCTTCTCCGGAACTGCTTAAACAGCGTTTAGATTTACAGGCAGAGTTCGATCTCATGTCAACTAAAGAGGCAGAGCGCTTGTTACTACACAGTCGTGGCTCATATTATGAGCATGGTGACAGGGCCAGTCGTTTACTGGCACATCAACTATGGCGACAGGCTGCTTCCCGTTTGATACCCAGTATTAAAAATACCAGTGGTACAATTACTACAGACTCTGTCGAAATTAATGCTACTTTTAAATCATTTTACTCCTCATTGTACAAAGCTGATTCGCCTAAAGACAATACTCGAATGAATGAATTTCTTCATAATCTTTCTAATCCGGTGATTGATTCTAATATTGCTAAACAATTGGACTCCCCTCTCTCTCTTGAGGAAGTATCTAATTCAATTAAAGCTATGCAATCCAATAAAGCCCCTGGCCCTGACGGGTTCCCGATTGATTTTTTTAAAACATTTATTGGAAAAGTGGCACCACTACTCTTATCCGTTTTCAACGAATCCTTGGAATCTGGTTCTTTACCACCAACTCTGACACAAGCCACTATAGCTCTCCTTCTTAAAAAAGGACAAAGATCTAACCTCCTGTGGTTCTCATAGACCGTGATCTCTGCTTAATGCTGATGTGAAGGTGCTTGCTAAAGTAATTGCATCTCGGTTAGAGAACGTGCTCCCTTCTATCATATCCAACGAGCAAAATGGTTTTATAATAGGACGCCAACTGTTTTTTAATACCCGTACACTTTTTAACATAATTTATTCTAAGTATTCAGCTGAACTTCCTGAGATTGTGATTTCATTAGATGCTGAAAAAGCCTTTGATCGGGTTGAGTGGGGATACCTGTTTGCAGTTTTGACAAAATTTGGATTCGGTGATAAATTTATTTCTTGGATTCGCCTTCTCTATTCATTCCCTAAAGCTAGTGTCCATACCAATGACATTTACTCTGATTATTTTGCCCTGAGTCGCAGATGTCGTCAGGGCTGTCCTCTGTCACCTTTGCTCTTTGCCATCGCTATTGAGCCTTTATCTATCATATTAAGGTCCTCACCTTTATTTAGAGGAATCGTCCGAAATGGAATTGAATACAAATTATCATTATATGCTGATGATTTGTTATTGTATGTAACTGATCCTGCAGTTTCTATTCCTGCTGTTTTAAGTATTCTGGAGAACTTTAGTTCCTTTTCTGGTTACAAATTGAATCTGGAGAAAAGTGAATGTTTTCCCATTAACACTGCTGCATGTGTCCTCCAACAGAAAGACTTACCCTTTCATTTTAGTCTGTCGGGGTTTAAATACCTAGGTATAAATGTGACGCGTTCAATATCTAACCTTGCATCAACTAACTTCACTCCTCTCATCTCAAAGATAACATTGGATACTCAAAGGTGGGGTAACCTTCCCCTTTCATTAATTGGCAGGATCAATGTTGTCAAAATGAATATTTTGCCAAAATTTCTTTTCTTATTTCAGTCGATTCCTCTTTTTTTACCAAAACACTTTTTGTTTCTCTGGATAAAATAATTTCTTTTTATTTGGGCTGGGAAGTCGCCAAGGGTTCGTAAATCTTTATTGCAGAGATGCAGACTAAGTGGTGGACTTGCATTACCCAGTTTTCAATCTTACTACTGGGCTGCTCACATCCATAAACTTTGCTACTGGTTACAATCTCCTGAAACCTGCTGGTGTAAATTAGAACTATCG